>JAJJMA010065234.1:0-15646 GCA_023529015.1 Papaver nudicaule
CAATTATGCTCGCCATGGTATTGCTTAAGAACAAAAGATGGATTTAAACCGGTGGACTTTGACGACGCATGAAACCTCCATTCACAATTGCCCGATACCTTTCGAATACACTCAACCGTGTACCTAGTATCATCACTCTTCACTACCTTTACTTTCCGACCCCAATAGTGGTTATACTTCTCAACTACCAAACGAGCCTCATCTCGACCACCATAGAAAATCTGACCCACACCAGTAATAATGTTTGCCCAAGCGTCCGCTTTTGTAGCTGTTCTAGTGCGAGGCTTATCATTGAAACCTCGCTCACATGAGGTAGAAGGCTGAGATGCTGAAGTTGATGCTAATGTGGTAACCACGGGCTTTTTATGCCTCTTCAACACAATATGCCCACCACCACACTCAGATGAGGTTGCTGGCAATGTTGCTGCTAGTGTTGGTTGAATCTGCGGCACATCAGCAATCAACATATCGACCAACGAAGGTTCCGCAAGTGTATGGAGATCCAAACAGAGAAAATCGGCTTTTGTAACATATGCTACTAAAGAAACAAGGGCCTTCAGTTGTGTACTACAATCAACAACGATGACCTTTCCACAACCATCATCATACTTCAACTGAATGAGGTTGGGATCGAGAAATCTCCAAGTTTCGCAAATACCGGAAATTAGCTCGTCAAGTGTCGATTCTAGGGTCAGTTGGTGAAGATTGGAATCCGTCGAGTAGGTTACCATACACATTACACTGACGTCACTAGCCATCTGTTCACAAAGAATCTATGCAGAAAAAACACAAAATACAGTACAATTATGAAAACAACAAAAATCTAGTAAACTATAAGAACCCGGGTACAGTTAGAATTAAAACTAGTAACATCCTAACATTAGGAAACCAATGTTCATAAACTGCAATTATGAGGTAAACAGCCTTACAACAAACAAAAACATATACAACAACATCAGTAAAACACAAATTATTAGGGTTGAATACCCAATTTCGGTCTACATCTTCTCCAAATCAAAAACCCCTAAAAGAATTATGAATTAAACACCCAAAACTATTCATACATACAATAACTCAATCAAGAAACATCACAACCTAGCTAAAAAAAACTCAATCGAGTTTCAGATCTAGGAATTAAACTAAAAAAGAAACCTAGAATCAACGAATTTCTAAAAAAAACAAAAAATCAGGAATCAAAAATCAAACACTAAAACAAAATCTCAACGAATTAAACTTACAACTTGAGCTGAAGATTTGGACCGACTTGATGGACTCGAATTCACCTGAATCAATCGTAATTCCTCAGCAGCGTTGCTGCTTCTTCTCTCTCTTCTCTCGCGCGATTTTAAATTTTAGATTTCAAATTTCCCTGCAGTTGGTTTTGAATATAGGGGTGAGGGCAATAAGATAAATGGTTAAGGCAGTTTTGTTTAGTTTTTACGTCCTTGGGTTTTAGATAAAATCCAGATTTTGAGCGGGTTTTACATAAAGTTGTACACAAAATTGGTCCTTGTGTTTAAATTTTATATTTACTAAATATATAAATATGTACGCATTTTATATTTTATAGACTTTACTCGTGTCCACATCTGTGTCGTGTCCGTGCCTCCACGTCTGAATCCGTGCAACAGAAATTGAGATGAAGTTGGCATGGCCAGTTTCTTTATAAATTCCTTTTGATTGATTTGGAGAACATAAAAAATTTGGCATGCACCGGCCGGAGTGTGTTTCTTCGTTGACCTTCGACCTGTTGACTTTAACAAATTTGCTTTAATTTTGTAAACGACTATATTACCCTTACTAAACTAAACCCTAAACCCCTATAACTCAAAGCGTTAGGTTTGTGTGTGTGGTTTAGGTATAAGGTAGAGACGAAAACTATACCTGAATTTGTTCTTGATAATTTGATTCCAATGCCTAACTCTTCACCGTTTCGGTTGAAGGAAGAGAGAAGTCATCAACTTCCTTTATTGGGTTTACAAGATATTTCTTTTGGGGATGATGAAATAGTTCAGGAGTCAAGTAATACTTCGTCTAGTCTGTCTGTTCCACCTGGTTTTGGGCCTTTTTCAATATGCTACACCAACAACATTATGGAGAAGCTTCCCACAGATATCATAGATAACATACTTGATCGGCTAACAATAGACACAGCTTTGCAAGCCAAACGGGTTTGCAAAACATGGAGATTTCTCCTCCGCAGCAAGACTGACAAGGTAGGTTTACTTTTCGCTGAATCATATTTCGATGAAAAGAAAAACAAACTTTATTATTGTGATCAGTATGATCCTGTTCGTGGGAAGATGAACTACCACTACTCTTATGATGGATTTGATAAGATGCCCAATGTCAATCCTATCTCGGGGTACAACATCCTTGGGTCATACAATGGCTTTGTCATGAAATGGCTTAATAAGCTACACAATAAAGGCAATTCTATCTCGGGGTGCAAATTCATGGATTATAACATGCTTGGGTCATGCAATGGTTTGGTTTGTTTGCAAAGACAGTCTGGGCGTCCCTTAGAATCTTTTTTAATCTGCAATCCCTTCACTGGAGAAGTTGTGGATGTTCCTAAAACATATACGTTCCTAGTGCCAGATAGGTTTGAGGATTGGCCATGGAAAAATATAAATGATATGATAAGCGGGTTTGGTTATTGTCAGTCAACGAACGAGTACAAGATTGTTAGAATGTACACGAACCGCACAGAGCCAAGGAATTACGATGTCGAAATTTATACTGTTGGTAGTGGTGAGTGGAGAAGCGAAGGATCAATCCTCCGAATGTCCAAATTGGATTCACCATTAGGTATCTACGCATTTGGAGCTCTTTATTGGCTGATGCAACATTATGATACGATCGTGTTGTTCGATTTGGAAGATGAGAAGTTCCAATTTATCCGATTGTCACGTTTTGAAGATGTTAAATACAAACATCGCCCCAAGTTGCTGGGAGGGAATAATAAAATTTATTTGGTGTATACAAACTATGATGAACATTGCACGGATATTTGGGCATATAAGAAGAAAAATATCAACACCACTAATGGTTGTGATATGCAAGAAAACTACAACGACGAGAATTCGTGGAATTGTTTCATGGAATTCAGAATAGAGTGGGAAGAGCTATACTGGAATTATCTGAGGTTTTTTAAGCCAATGGTAATCACAAGAAACTATGAAGTTTTGTTTCGTTACGGTAACCAGAATCTCTATTGTTATGACCTTAAAACTTCGACAATGAAAAAACTTTTTGATGGACGTGCCATGGGCTGCTACATGATAAACGCAATTCCTCACGCAAACAGCCTAGTAACGGTTCAAAGATCCTGGGGACATACATGGATTTTTCAGCTGTTTCTGGTTATCTGCGGCTTGTTTTTGATTCTTATTTTTACTTTCGTTTTTCTTATTCCTATATCAACTAATCTTGAGTAGAAAAACACTGCTCATTTTCATCTTTTTCTTTTTGAATTGAATCATCGTTTTATTTCCCAGGTAAATTTTCATTAAGCCGGTGTTATCATTAAGACTGACAAGTGGAATGCACGTGCTTTGCACGCCGAAAAACAATTGTCTTTTAAACGCAATTTTTAATTTTCTAAAAAATATGACATGCTGTAACAAAGTTACTACAATTGTCTTTCCTAATCTTTTTCTACCTCCTACTTTGTGATGTTGAAGGACGATTTCTATTTTCCACATTTTGCTCCCTTGGTTACGCTAATTTCGCCTACGACTTTGGGATGCATCCACTCCTGCTGTGTTGCTTTGAAATATGTTTGTTTCAATATTATTTGTAGATGACTAAGGAAGATTTTTGTTTTCCACATTTTTTTGTCTGGTGTACGTTCATTTTTAAGCAATCTCTCCTCATTTGTCATGTTTTCTCGTCGGAGTCTACTGCGTTCACGATTTCTTTCTCTTTCTATAGCTTGTTGTTCTATGGTCATCATGCTTCTTCAAGTGGCAGAACGACTGCGGGAGTCATCCATTTTTATTCCTTTATATTCACCATGTACAACATCAAAAATAGGAATGCTTCAACAAAATTTCAAAACCAATTGAATTGAGTTAAAGAGGCTGGGTAGAAAACTAACTAAATGCATAATGAGTGACCCTTGCGTTGACACGTAATATATGCTCAATCACCCAAATTACCTAAGCTGCTCTACATCCGCTATATAGACCAATGATGGTCACTGTGGTACTGGCAGTAATTCTTTTTTTCCTAGCAATTTTCGCTTCAAGGATTGCAGAAAGAGATCTAAGTTGGTAGTATTTCGGTACCCCTTCTTTTTCAGTTAGGTCTTCCAAGAAAGATAGTACCATGGTGATTCCTTCAAGCAGTTCTCCTGCTGCTTCTGGGACTGCTACCAACGTTGTTGCTACTCTCCTTACTCCTGACTTTCAGAGCAAGAGTTTTGAGGAACAAGTTGGAACCATTGCCCCATAAGTCCTTTCCTTACTGGTAAGTTAGATTCACCACTCTTAAGCTTTCTTAAGTTTTCATTGTTTGTCTTCTAACTCTGAAATCCCTTTTCAGGTCCAGAACGCTTTTACAGTTTTTTCAGCCAAATCTCAACATTCGGTCAGAGCTCTAGACGGTCAGCTTAAGGATTCCCAGAGGAGGGTCTCTGAGCTTCAAAGAAATCTTAAGCTTCATAGAGGTAACACTTTCTTATTTTCTTCTTGTTAGCTTTGAGGGCTTTTTGTGAGAACTAAAAATAATCCTTTTCCCTTAGTTGAATTCGACCGAGCTAAGGTTGAATGGGAGAGGGATCGTAATGGCCTTAAGGATGAACTTACCCTCAAGGATAATCATATCCATTATCTGGAGACTGATATGGGTAAGATGGTAAATGATCATGAGGGTAAGATCCAGAGTATGTTTGCCAATCTCTCGGAGGAGAACTCTAAGTCTGTTGAGTCTCTTCATAGACAGCTTATAGAATCTCAGTCTCAGATTAATCGTTTAGAGGCTGATAAGAAATGCCTAAAGGACCAAGTCAAAACATTTATGAAGTGGAAAAATGATCACCATCCTATGCTCAATGAGATTGAGGATTACAAGGAGCCTTATGAGCGTGCATCTCAAGAGTTAAAGGCTACTAACGAACTTGTTAGAAGGTTGAAAGATTCCATGAGAAAGCATGTCGAGGCTTGCCCCATGGTTACTCATGACCTAACCCCTCTAGAGAAGCAGTATAGTGAGGTTGATTCTGCTAGATTGGATACTTAGCAGACTGTGAGAACCGTCTGGTCTGACTTAGAAGATAGACTAGAATGGGTCTCAGT
This sequence comes from Papaver nudicaule, assembly GCA_023529015.1. Classification (NCBI taxonomy): domain Eukaryota; kingdom Viridiplantae; phylum Streptophyta; class Magnoliopsida; order Ranunculales; family Papaveraceae; genus Papaver; species Papaver nudicaule. The sequence goes on from JAJJMA010065234.1 coordinate 5,301, forward strand.
CTTTCTTCATTTGCCTTGACGTTTCCTATCTTCTGACTATTGTCTTGTCAATTTCACAGGGAAGGCCAGAGAGCTTGAGGAGTTGAGGTTGAAGTTTGACACTCTCAAAGATAAGAAGGATTCTTTGGAGACCAGGGTGGCTGAGATGATGGTGGAGAAAAAGGAACAAGAAGATTCTCTCCACAAGCAGTACTCGAAGGATGCATCTGACGAAGCTAAAGCCTTGAACAAACATTGGAAGCCAAGTATGATGCTCTTCTCAACTTTATGGGATATCCCAAGTTTATGTCTGCTTTGGAGGAAACATTTGCTCCTGCCAAACCTTCTGAGGCGTCTGCATTCAAAGCTGCTCAAGCTTCGGAGACTGAAGAACCTGAGGGTGTACCAATCTCTAGGGATGAGAAGGACTTAGAGGTAGGAGAGCAGGATGCGGGGGAGGAGGAACCAGAGAACGAGGATCCATAGAATGAGATCCCTCAGAACCAGGATGCTGATATACTGAGGAGCGGGGACCTTCCCCCACCAATCTTGCTGAAGATTGACTAACTTTCTCCTTCAATTTCCTTGGACTGACTTTGTTTTTGGTGGTGTATATTTGGGTTGTTTTTGGTTAGCAACCTATACTTTGATTTTTTTTGTCTGGGCTCTCCCAAGCTTGGGGGGGAAAACACTTTCTAGACCCTTATTGATAATGAATGTATGGGTGTTTGTTTTGTCACTTTTGTGCCTTTAGAGTTAGACAATTTTTTTTATATTAGGCCATTTTTTGCCTATCTTTATGCAATTCTTTAGAATTTTTTCCCTTAGAGGCTCAATAACCTTTGTTAAGTCTTACTGCAAAGTTTCACTTCATCATGACTAGGATTCCATGATGGGTCGATTGATGTCAAAGTGGCCACTAAGTCAAACGAGGACATAACTGTACTACCCCATTCATGATTACGAAGAAACTTTCTTTATGGTGAGATTGTGTTTTCATTCATGCTGGGATGTTTCGTGAGGGGAGCCATCCCTCTAGCCTGCATTCCCAAAAAGGCATCCTAAAAAGAAACGGTGTTAGGGCATCTGAGTCTCATAGATAAGAGATTTATCTGGAGACCGAGGCAATGGGAAGCCTTTGGGGAGTTGTACACCTCCCTCGTACCTGATTTACCCTTTCGGGACCTTGCCCCTGTGTTTTGAGGGACGATTTCCTAATCATGTTTTTGGGCGTGGGTTGTGTAGCTAACACGCTTCGAAAATTAACGGTTAGAGACATCTTATAATTTTCTAAGAGACTTAGAAATATGATAACAAAAGATTTTATTAATACTCCCGAAATGTTACATGAGTGCTTTCAAAAGTACTAGATACTACTAGAATTTATGAAATACATAGTATCACAAAGCTCTGAGATATATCTCCTTCTATGGGCTTTGAGACTTCTTGTAGGATTGATGAAATTCAGGGGTGATAGAGCCTGAGATATCTGGCGTTCCATGGTCTCTGGAGCTCCACCCTATTTTGCTTCAAGAGTCTGTACGCTCCATCCCCTGCTTTTTCAGTGACTTTCATGGGTCCTTCCCATGTAGGAGAGAATTTTCCCTTCTTTCTCTGATAAAGAGGGATTTATCGTAGGACTTGATATCCCACATTACATTCTCGCAGGACAACTCTCTTATTTTATTCTCTGGCGAGTCTTCGATGATAGTTCTCTATCTTCTGGAGGGCTACTTCTCGTGTTTCCTCCAGATCGTCGAGCCGTGCTAACATAAAATCTGATGTTAGTCCATTCTCCTATGCTTCAGTTTTGGTTGTAGGTATCATAACTTCAGTAGGTATGATAGGTTATGCTCCAAAGGTGAGAAGGAATGGAGATTCTCCTGCGGCTCTTCTTTTCGTCGCTCTGTAGGCGCAGAGAACGTTATGCAATTGTTCACACCATCTTTTCCCGTGGCCATTACTTTCTTGATAGATAGGAGTCGACTTGTTTCTCTTGATGCCAAAGTTATTGCATAACCCGCTGATCTCCTTCCCTCGGAACTGATTTCCATTGTCAGTGGTTATGGCAGCCGGTATCCCAAACTGACAAATGATTTGTTCAAATATGAATTTGATGAATACGTCTTTATCACGTATGTTGGCTAAGACTTTCGCCTCTACCCATTTGGTAAAATAGTCGATCGCAACGATTAAAAATCGTCTTTTCTTCATTCCAGTCTCCAGATGACCTACTATATCTATCCTCCACTTGGAGAACGGCCAAGGACTGGTGACAGATTGTAGCTCTGTGGCTGGAGCATGGATTCTCTTTTCATACCTTTGGCAAGCTTCACATCTTCTGGTCATTTCTTTGGCGTCCATATGTAAGGGTGTCAATGGATGTCCGAAGACTTCGAAATTTGTTCGAATTCGCATTATCAATATCATCTGAAACGTAATTACTCGGATGCGAATTAGGATACTGCACTATTCGTATCTGAAATTATTCGCATCCGTATTTTTATACATTAGTATATATACTACTTACAAAAATTTATATTCATATATTTTTATTTTACTTTCCTTTAGATTTCAGATATTTAAATAGTATTTTATCAAAATTATTTATAAATACCTTTACTTTGATTTTATTTATTATTTCATATTAACTTATTAGGAAAATTTTAGATAATTCTTGTTTTTTTTTTCTTTTGATTTTGAATCGGATATTATTCGAAATCCGGGATATAAATTCGGTTCGTATTCGAATTCGATTCGTATTCGTATTTTTTGTTTTGGATTGCACTATTCGCATATGAATGCATCCGTTGACACACTTATCCGCATATGTGGCCACAAATAACCATAAGTTTTGGCCTTAATTGCCAGGGATGTTCCTCCAGAGTGAATGTCGGTGTCTCCATAATGGATAGCCTTCAGAATCTTAATTCCATGTCTTCTGGATAAGCATCTGAGAAATGGCCCCAGAGGAGATTGTCTGTATGGGATTCCATCTCGTAGCCTATAGTTTTTAGACCTGGTGGCTATCTTATAGTTGTACCCTGGTTCTCTTAGAAGCGCTTTCTTTTATAGGTATTGGTGAATATGTGTTCTCCAATCCTCTTCTTCTGGCTCATCGTCCAAGGACGAGCCTTCTCCCACTTCAGTAGCAAATACTTTCACTTCTGGCTCTGGGTCTTCTGGTTCATTTAGAGGTAGTGAGGGTAGCAAAAACCTGTCCACTCTTATGCTGGAAATTTTAGGATCACTTAACATTGATGCAATGAACGCCAGAGCGTCCGCATGACAGTTATTATTCCTAGAGATATGCCTGAAAATGATGCCAGGTATCTTGCTTATGTATTCTTGAGCTTTCTTGTGGTAAGCTTGTAGGCGTGGGTCCAGAGTTTGATATCTTCCCTCTATCTGCCTTACCACTAGATGTGAATCATTATTTAGCCTCATGTCTGTGAGTTCCATCTCACAAATCATTACCAGAGCGTGTATTATTGCCTCATACTTCGCTACATTATTAGTGGTGTGGAACTCGAGTCTCAAGCTGTGTATTATCCTTCTTCCAGTTGGGGTAGTAAATACCATTCCAATGTCAGCCCCTTCAGCGTTCTTTGCTCCATCTACGAATACTTTCCACCTGGTTGGACTTTCTTCCTTCAGAAGCTCTTGGGGGTCTTCAAGTTCATCCTCAAAACCTGGTATATCTTCGATTTCTTCTTCTTCTGCCAGGGGGAAATCCGCTACGAAGTCAGCCACTGCTTGGGCCTTAATGGCAATTTGAGGTTGGTATTGAACTCCAAACTGTTTAATCTGAGCTCCCCATTTTGAGATCCTACCAGCCCTCTCATAATTTCTCAATACTGAATCAATGGGTAGTTTGTTGATCACTGTTATTGGATGAGCATGTAAGTATGTTCTCAACCTCTGAGAAGTAAATATTAATGCCAGAATTATCTGTTCAATCTTGGAGTAATTGTTTTCAGCAGGTCCCAGAGTTCTACTTATGAAGTAGGTGGGCCTTTTTTCTCCGTCCATTATGCATAAAAGTACTGCACTAATGGAATGAGGGGTTGCTGCCAGATAAACATACAAAGGTTCATCGGGCTATGGCTTCTGTAGCATTGGCATGCTTACCAAATACTTCTTCATGTTCTGGAATGCTTTTTCACACTCCTTGCTCTAGATGATATAGACGAAGACCAACGTTACATATGGTGGTAACAAATTGGCGGAAATAATACACGGATTATATTATTAATGGAATCGATAACGGAAATATTTTCCAACATTATTAAAATGGTTCATTTCATTGAAATCATCTATAAAACCCAGCAAATTCTTTTCGTTACAAAATATTCATTTTCAATAACAAAAATTAGAATTTTGGAACAGAAAAGGAAAAGGGTGTTTGTGGTAAAATTCATTAAACTCTTTGACATTTGTCATGCGTTTTTTCAATGGAGAAGACGAAGACAACCAAGAATTCTCAATATACCCGTGAGATTTGTCCTAGGTTTTGTCCCGAAAGACACAAAGGGGTGGGACCCACTTTCAATTACTACCACAACGCTTCTACACGGACTGAGCTTTTCGGTCTACTTACCGAGAATGTGAGAGGGAGGAGGAGGCCCCAGTTAGCAGGGGGCCCAAATAACACTGTTCCTCTCATATTCTCGGTAAGTGACCGAGATTCCCTCGGTCCATAGCGCTTTTTCCCAACTACCATCTCCAATGCATCAGTCTCACAGGAGGAGTGTGCACGCATCATTATTTGAAGACAAGTGCTCTTCTTATATTGCGGTAAAATTCAATAAATTGACTGTGACTGTCGTATGTTTCTTCGATGTAAAAGAAGATAACTGTATGGCCGTATGGGTTAAAAGTTAAAAATTGCGAAGCAACAAAAGGAGAGGAGAGACTTATCGCCACCCCAAATCTTTGGTGGGGAGAGAGTACTCGGGAACTACAAAAAATTATCCACCTGCCATTAATGGCGATTTAAAGGTTTGCAATAAACTCTGAAAATTGATAAGAAGGACTACTCGGAGGAATGAAGGTGGAGGAAATTAAAGAGGTTCTGTATCTACGTGGATACCAGAGATTGATTTACATGGACAAAGAACAGAGATATCAGTCGGAGAATGGATTGAAGCAGCTCTTTGTATCAGTATCAAATCTTGTACCCAGATTCATATTTGATTGTGATAACAAAAGGTCAGTTCAACCCCTTACGATGTTATGAAATTGCTGTTTTTCTTTTAAAAAATTGCATGCTTGTTATGTATATGAGAAAATGCCCGACTATCTGCCTCTAATTTTGGTTTTGAATTAAACAGAAATGGCGTTGTCGGTGTTGGTGATGGGCTCTGCTTGCAGTGTGGTACTGTCTTTGTTGGTGGTGGTGATGGTATTTTGATGCAGGTTTTTTTTTTCTTTCAATTTTGCTCAAAATGGGTTTTTAGGATTTTGAATTATATTTGTGGATTCACAATTTCAGTCTAGGACGGTTCTAGCAGAGTACTAACAAAGAAAATTATAATTCTTTGTGCCGCAAAAGAAGACTCAAGTGGTAAATTCGTCAACGTATTTGAAAATCATTTCTAATTCCAATGTGTCAAATACATCCTTGATTTGGCCAGATTCCTTTTATATTCAAAGAAAATTTTTTAGTTGAGATAGTTTTTTCTTTAACCCTTGTGAAAATATCTTGTTGACTACTTAGCATGTCGCACTAATAATATGACTATTGACTAGTCTGCTATCATAGGGGGTGGTCACAATCTTCGAATTTGTGGAGAAAAATGGTTTGTCTAGAGTGCAGAACCAGTTCATGAACCCCTTCATGACTGGTTGGCGATTTCTATAGGGAAACAAAAGTAGAAAACACATGATTGTCAGAGACGAAAACATGGGTTGTTTGAATCCTGTGTTTAACCTTTTCGTCTGCTTGTTTTTTCTTTCTAACTTGCTGATCATCATACAATACATAACTGCACAACCAGATTATATTTATCATTTTTGTTTAGGAGATAATTACAGTACTGACAGTACATTTGCAGCTAATCTCAACCATCTTTTTTCTTCAATCAGCATCAGCAATAGATACGATAACACCACTGCTGGCCGAAATCCGGATACAGTTTACGGGTCTGTGCAGTGTAGAGGTGATGTTACATTAGATGCTTGTCAAAGTTGTGTTGATTTTGGTACTCAAGATATCAACAATAGATGTCCGACTTCTAAAAAAGCGTTCATCTGGTATGGTGAATGTATGCTTAGGTATTCAAATGAGTATTACTTTAATATTATGCAAATTACTCCAGCCGTTTACATATGGGATCCTATCAGTATTACTGATCCAGAACAGTTTAACCCAGTTTTAGCTGATTTAATGGATGAATTAGAAAAACAAAGGGGGTCAAGCTTTTCCAATTTTGCTACTGGATATAAAAATCTTACGAATGATAGAAAAGTATACGGGTTAGTCCAGTGTAGTCCGGATATACTTTCAAATGATTGTAGTCGATGTCTTCTTGGAGCCATATCTGAATTACCAAGTTGTTGTGATGGGAAACAAGGTGGAAGAGTTATTAGACCTAGTTGTAATATTAGATATGAATTATATCCCTTCCTTCAGTATACCAATGCTCCTTCACCGCCTTTATTATCCGCTCCCGTTCCTGTCCTATCACCGCCTCCTCTCATATTACCGCCTCCTCTTGTATCACCTCCTTCATCGACGAATACAACCACACCAAACTGTAAGTAGTACTCTTTTCCTTCGTTATGATTTGATCATCTCGCCCCAACAAAAAAAGAAGCAAAAATTCTTGTGAAGAATTCAATATAATATGCTTTTGAATAAACTTGGTTTCATTTTCATTTCATCTTAATGAGTAGAGACTCCGATTTCAAATATGTAGCATTTACAGGTTCTCTTAGATAACCAAGATCTCATTTTAGAATTTATGCTTGTTATGAATGTTGCTTGTATCGTAAAATTATCATTTTTTCCCTACTGTCACTCTGTTCCTAATTATTATTTTTTTAAATTGTGCAGCAAATGGGAATAACTCATCCATACTTGCTATTAGTATCGTCGTTCCTTCGTTCATCGTAGTACTTTCCGCTATCGGCTTCTGGTTCTTCTGTTTCGAGAGAAAGAAAAAAAAGACAGAATATTTTGACGGTAAGTTAGCTGTCCCTCAAACATGACACCTAGGGACGTATGCTGCTTCAAATGGTTTGATACCTCTCCCAATTTGTTCCCCACTTATTGGTGTGTTTTTCGTGCAGATGTTGATGATGAGATTCCAAGTACAGAATCCTTACAATTCAACTTCAGTATAGTTAGTACTGCAACAAACAATTTCTCTGAAATTTATAAACTTGGGGAAGGTGGATTTGGTTCTGTTTATAAGGTACTAGAAACATATTAAATGCGTGTGAATTGAAAATTAATAGGTGATCGTTTATGATTTTTTGGGGGGTTTGCTTCATGTCCTCAGGGTACACTGTTAGACAGGCAAGAAATAGCCGTGAAGAGGCTATCGAAAAATTCAGATCAAGGTGAACAAGAGTTCAAGAATGAAGTTACCTTAGTAGCCAAACTTCAACACAGAAATCTTGTGAAGCTTGTCGGTTTCAGTCTAGCTGGTGTAGAAAAACTTCTCATCTACGAATTCATGCCAAATGGAAGCCTTGACCAGTTCATATTCGGTTTGTATCTCATTTCTGTGTCTGTTTTATTCTTATTCAGTCACTTGGTGGTCTAAAATATTTTTTGGTCCGATGAATGTGTAGACCCAACTAAATGTACGCAGCTGGATTGGGATAGACGATACAGAATAATAGGAGGGGTAGCAAGAGGACTTCACTATCTCCATGAGGAGTCTCGGCTGAAAATTATCCATCGGGATCTCAAAGCTAGCAATATATTATTAGATATCGAAATGATTCCTAAAATTGCAGATTTTGGCATGGCTAGGCTTTTTGGGCTTCACCAAATCCAAGATAGTACAAACAGAATAGTTGGAACGCAGTAAGTATTAACTTCAAACTGTTGAAATTCTATTTGTTCATTAACTGTATCAAAATAGATTGTGATATTCCTATTTTGTTTGGGTGTTGGAATCCGCAGTGGGTACATGGCACCAGAGTATATCATGCATGGTGAATTTTCTGTGAAATCAGACGTTTTTAGTTTTGGTGTCTTAATTTTAGAGATACTTACTGGACAGAGGAATAGCAGTTTTCATAAGTCAGCTATTGCTCGGGACCTTCTGAGCTATGTGAGTATCAATAATTTCTTCGTTTTCGTCCAGTCTTCCTTAGTTTTGTTTACATGATGGATAAGTATAACGAAGGAGAAACTGATGCAGGCATGGAGACATTGGAATAATGGATCTGCTACAGAAATATTAGATCCAACTTTGAAAGACGCATGTTGTATAAGTGAAGTGATGAGATGCATCCATGTTGCATTATTATGTGTTCAAGAAATTGTTGAAGATAGACCCACAATGCCCACTGTTGTCCAAATGCTTAATAACTCAGTCAGCAGTCATGATTTACCTTCATCACCTGCATTTTTGGCTGATAGTACGAGACATATACAGCCTCGTCCTACCTTTTGTGGCAGTGAAGAACAAGGAAGCTCGAGGTACGAGTCATCCAGTGAAGCAGCAGCGTGGAGCATGAATGAAGTTTCAGTTACTGAATTTTATCCTCGATGACAATACACTACCAGATTTTTAGACTTCTTTGCACTCTTTCTTTATTTCTTGGTTTTGTTAGCAATACTTGAATTTCAAGCATTTGTTCATTCAAGAATTGTGTGCCCTACATTGATCGCTGTAGGCTGATAAATGTAATTCCTCATGCAAACAGCATAGTGTCGATGTCGTCGTTGAAAATCTTGGGGTGCATATGTCAGCCAAATTCCATGGTTACAGGGAAACAAACTTCCCTCAATAGATCACTTTGCAAGGAAGGGACAGTTACTTCAGTTTGTATCTGGGCCAGACTCACTGCATAAGTTGTAACGGCCGTTCTGTGTTTGGGCTGGGCTTTTGGTAAGTTTGCTTGTCGAGTTTGTGGGGCTTGCTAGTTTTGGGTGTTGTCTAGTTGTTCCTTTTGTTAGCATCTTAAGGTGATTTTTTTTTGGGGGCTGCACTGATTAAATGGGGATTGTGGTCCTCAAAAAATCGTCACAGTAAAAGGCAAAAACCATGACAACTTTCACAAATCGTTACAGTAAAAGGCAAAAACCATGTTCTGAAGATCATAGCCTCCATTTAAATACCATAGTCCCCCAAAAAACCAGGAAAAAAAAGGTATTTCATACTCGGAGTCTTTTCGTATGCCCATTTTGATCGGTTGTGATAGACTCACAAACACTTTCGCAAACACAGGATCTAAAGCTGCGATATACCAGTTGTGATACTCAGAGATTTTGTTACTGATATATTAGGATTAGTGACGGACTCACTATTGGATTTTTTAGTGGTGAAAGTGTGTTTGTGAACGAATCATTTTTTCATTTTGATTGTATCGTAACATGAAGAACTTAGTAAACTTTGGCAGGTTTTGATGGCGCAATTGTGAAAAACGCAATCCTCAAATTTCTGCAACACTTTTGGGATGCACGCAGACCAAAAAATAAAAGCACAAAATTGGTCCTTTGGACCAGTGGGCCCATCTTCTAAGGATCGGTACTGCCTTTGTTTGGAATCGTGCTTTGAGCCACCCATAAAATTTGCACCCCCTCTTGCGGTCCCTCCCCTTAGTAATTTTGGTCCCCCCTTTAGTTTTACAACTTTTTTAAATACCAAACTACCCCTAATATGATTTGTCATAATCATTAGATTAGAGTTAATAATAAGATTAGAGATAATAAAAAAACTTCACTCACCAAAAAAAAAACTTCTCTTCTTCTTCTCCTTCTTCTCTAAATCCAAAACAACGAAATTCGTCGCGAAATCATCGAAACTCGTCGATTTAGGAAAATTAATCGTCATGCGTTCTATATAACATGACGAGGTCTAAAACAAAGGCTGCAAAATCGATCCAAAAAACCACAATCTCCGGATGAACCCACTCTTGCCCAAGTTCAACTTCAAAATCGAATCGAGTGAGAAAAAGAAGAAATGGTCGCGATTCGAAGATAATTTCACAAACCCATTTCATCATATTTGAGTCTTATGGTGTGTGATTGAATTATTATGTTGTTTCCATGGGTGAATCGAGAGATTTCGTCGAAAAAACGCACTTTCAGAGCCATATTCGGCCCCTAAAAAAACCCAGAATAGAGGCCGAATGCTCCATTTTCCCTGAGAATGAAGAACAGTTCGACCCCTAATTTTTTTTTT
>JAJJMA010065237.1:0-11384 GCA_023529015.1 Papaver nudicaule
GGTTGAAGTAATCCTCATGTCTTCTGATGATCAATCTTTACTTGTTGACAAGTGAGACATCTTGACACAAATAAAGCTACATCCTTCTTCATCCCCTTCCACCAATACTGTCTCTTCATGTCATGGTACATCTTTGATCTTCCTGGGTGTACTGTAAACTTTGAGTTATGAGCTTCTTTTAATACCTTCATTCTGAGTGGTAATGGCACAAACAATCTTCCCATGAATCTCAATCCACTTGCAGAATTGCTCCATCCATCAGGTTTTTGGCCTTCTGACAATTGCTTATGTATCCAAATCATCTCATTGTCACTCTGTTGAGCTTCCTGGATTTGTTGTTATAGTTCTGGCATAATCATGGTGTTACATACTATTTCTTCAGCATGTATGTCAGTTTCCTCTATCTCTCTATGCAAATCCCATGCATGCATAGCCATGCTTGCCACCATTGCTCTTGACTTTCTGCTCAATGCATCTGCAACCACATTAGCTTTTCCTGGATGATAATGAAATGTGTAGGTGTAATCCTTGAGAAATTCCATCCACCTTCTCTGTCTCAGGTTCAAATCTCTTTGAGTAAAGATATACTGCAGGCTCTTATGATCAGAAAATATGTCAATTTTCTCACCATAAATATAGTGTCTCCATAACTTCAATGCAAACACTATAGCTGCTAGTTCTAAGTCATGAGTTGGGTAATTCATCTCATGTGTCTTTAACTGCCTAGAAGCATAAGCTACAACCTTACCTTCTTGCATAAGCACACATCCTAATCCCTGCAATGATGCATCTGAATAGATGACATATCCAACTCCACATACTGGTGTAGTCAAGACTGGTGCAGTGGTCAGTCTTGTCTTCAAAATGGTGAATGACTCTTCACACTCATCGCTCCAATTGAACTTAACATCGTTGCGTGTCAATCCTTTCAGTGGTGCTGCTAACTTAGAGAAATCCAAAACAAATCTTCTATAGTATCCTGCTAAGCCAAGAAAACTACGTACTTCAAACACATTCTTTGGTCTTTCCCACTTAGTTACAGCTTCAATCTTAGATGGATCCACTTTAATTCCTTCTCCTGAAACTACATGTCCTAAGAATTGTACTTTAGTGAGCCAAAACTTACACTTACTCAACTTTGCATATAGCTGGTGTGCTCTCAGCAATGTTAAGGTTGTTCTAAGATGTTCTTCATGTTCTTCTTTAGACCTTGAGTAGATAAGGATGTCATCTACAAAGACTACTACGAACTTGTCTAAGTATGGCCTAAAGATACGATGCATAAGGTCCATAAATGTTGCTGGTGCATTAGTGAGACCAAATGGCATTACTACAAACTCAAAGTGTCTATAACGTGTACGAAATGTTGTCTTTGGTATATCCTCTTCTTTGATTCTAAGTTGGTGATAACCTGAATGTAAATCAATCTTTGAAATTATTGAGCACCTTTCAATTGATCAAACAAATCTTCGATCCTAGGTAAAGGGTATTTATTCTTTACTGTGACTCTATTCAACTGTCGATAATCAATACACAACCGTAATGAGCTATCTTTCTTCTTCACGAACAATACTGGTGCACCCCATGGTGACGTGCTGCATCTAATGAATCCTTGATCCTCTAGCTCATGTAGCTGCTTGTCTAACTCTTTCAGTTCTATAGGTGCCATTCGATAAGGAGCTATAGAGATAGGTGAGACACCTGGTTGAATCTCAATAGAGAACTCTATTTCTCTCATAGGTGGTAAACCTGGTAACTCATGTGGAAATACGTCTGTAAACTCTTCAACAATGGGAATCCCTTCAACAGTTGGTGCTTCTTGTTCTCCTTCTAACATCTCCACATGGTACAGAAAACTTCCTGCACTTGCATGACTAATGCATCTCTCAGATAACATAAGCGGCTTCATGAAAATACGTGGTGCAGTAAAATGTACCATTTTACCTTCTCTAGAACGTAACATAACACGTTTAAGATAACAATCAAACTTAGCATGATAGGTTGATAACCAATCCATCCCTAGGATTATGTCATAACCTGCCATGTTCATGACAACCAAATCAACTAAGAACTCATGCTTAGCTATACGCACTAAACATGATCTAGCCACACTGTTGACTTGTGTGCTACCTCCTACTGCATTATCTACACCAAAACTCTCAGTGAGTTTCTCAGTTTTCAAACCTAATGATGATACAAAGGATGATGCAATGAATGAATGCGTAGCACCAGTATCAAACAAAATCTTAGCCCAAGTGTTAAAAACTATGAATATACCTTCAACAACTGTGTTGTCTGCATCTTGAGTTACTTACACAGTGTTGAACGCCTTAGGCTGCTGATTATTCTGCATCCTTGTTTGATTTGGTGGTGCATTCCTCTGAGTGTTGTTCTGTTGTTGTTGAGGCACAAATGGTTGTTGTTGCTTATTAGCAAGTTCAGGGAAAAACCTCTTGAAGTGGCCTGGTTGCTTACATTCAAAGCACACTGGTCCAGCTGACCCTCCTTGTGCATTAGCCACATTGTCTCTCCTCGGAGTGGTGGCATTATTTCTCTGATACGGTGTGTTGTTCCTTCTGTTATTGTTGTTGTTACGATTGTTGTTCCTCTCACCATGATGGCGTTCTCGAATCCTACTTGCCTCTTCCAAGTCTCTCTCAACAATCATTGCTCTTTCCACAACCTCGGCATAAGTGTCAATCCTTAACACTGATATCCTACTCTTGATAGCTGGTCTCAATCCTTCTTGAAACTTAAAGGCTTTCATCCTCTCATCTGCAATCATAAAGAGTGCAAATCGAGAGAGATCCTCAAACTTAGCTTGGTACTGTGCTACAGTCATATTCCTCTGAGTTAACTGCATGAACTCAATCATACGTTGATTTCTTGCATCTTGAGGGAGTACTTGCTCAAGAATGCAAGTCTAAACTCTTGCCAAGTGAATACTCCGTTGTTTCTGGAACGACGAGTCAGATCCCACCAACGTGTAGCTTCCCCTTCCAGCATGTATACTGCAAGGTTCAGCTTGTTGTCATCAACAACTTCCAATAAAGCAAAGATCTTCTCGATCTTGTGCATCCACTCTTCAGCAACCAATGGATCAGGATGGCCCTTAAAAGGTTCAGGCCTCTGTCCTAAGAATTTCTTCACCAGTTCAGCTTGGTGATTCACATGTGGTGGTGGAGGTGTGTTATGGTTAGCAGTCACTTGTGCAGCCATAGCTTGTGCAACAGCATTCAAAGCTTGCACTACTGCCGCCAAGTTCACATCATTGTTGTCGTTACGTCGACTCATCTTCTAAGGATCATGAAAACACAATGACTCATATGAGAAAACAGTCATATGCACACAAAAAAGCAATCATGCTCAATCAACAACTAATGCTTATGTCATATGAGCTCAAACACACATAAGTACACTATCAGTCTAACTGCTAGTCTGCCAAGGCATCAGACTAGCTCTGATACCAACCTGTAACACCCGCAATCCTGACACAGACCCACACCCGAGTCCATGGCAGTATACGGCATGTTAACCCCCTAAGCCAGAGCCCAAATACAGCCATTCAAGCTCAAGCTTAGGCTACTATACACCACACCCACTAGACTGGCAAGTATGCCCCAATACACAGAGTCGTATCAACAGCGGAATCACATTACAGCAACACAGTTCATAGAGGTCTAGGGGTGATGGTACATGGTTCATGCATGTTACTACTATATGAGAGTATGATGCTGGGTATCTCACATCAGTCGAGGTGAACGTAATACCTGAGATACTCGTACATGGCTTCGAGGTATACATAGCATCAAGGTACACCTCTATAAGGTCTAAAGACTATTTGGTTCTGTTAGGTAATGTAATGTTAGAACTGCTTGCAATTAGATTGCAAGTGAAGTGCAATCTGATTGCATCCAACAAACAGATGTGCTTACTACACAGCTTGAAGTATGATCTGTTACATCAGTACATGACAATGATAACTACTCTGTGATGGTTAGAGTATCATCATGCTTACGTGAGGTTAATCTCAGGGTCCTTCTCCTACTCAATGGTTGAGGTCATAGCATGGTCTTAACAGGGTCATTGAGTACTGACATACGTACGGGCTCCTCAATTTACAAGCAAGGGTGTATCGGGGTGGACGATATGAGGTAGCCATAGTGAGACTAGTAGGTAACACATCATAAGTGGTGGTTGAAGGCTTTGAGAGGTGAGTACAATGACTTGACCGGCAGTACATCATACATCAACTCACAACTTCAGGTTTAACAGGTTATACAGTATATAGGTAGCATCAGCCTCAGACAACTATCAGTAGCAAGGCTTCATACTAACAGCTAGGCATAGCTCATGGTGGTCATGGTTATCATCAGACAAAGGGTTCAGTATCAACATGTATAAGTCTTTAACATCTATACAAGGTTCTACGTAAAGATAACTGGCATGGATAACATTTAATGAACTCCAAAACATCTGAATATGTTTTCTCTACTTAAAATCAAACTGAGACAAGGTTTAAAGCTCTAAGGAAAGAAATAAACACCAGCAGTTCTCAACTGCTTCTACTCAGCATCACAAGGTCTGATGATACTTATTACAACCAACTGAAAATAACTCTAAAGAACAACAAACTTCTAAGAAAACAAGCTTGTATATCAGCTTCTAACTCCCTCCATTGTTAGCTCCACGAGTAGTCATGAAATCTGGAATTTTTGTCATTAAACGACGTGAGTTGTGACACTCAGTAGGCAAAGAAGCAACAAAACAGTTTTAATGCAAAACAGATGCAAGTTTTTCAAACAAATCAACATGAGCAAGCACATAACCTCTGAACCATATTGACAACCCAATATCAAGCAAAGAACATAGTAATCAGCTCACACGACCGGAGCTCAGCTCAAACAAAAGCTACCCTGCGCAGGTTTAGGAAATCACATCCGTTTCCATGGATAACTCGTACCCAAATCATAAAGTATTTAGATATCACACCCGTCTCATGGACCTCAGCCCAAAGTAGAACATCATGCTCAAGAACAATGTCAGTTAATCATCAAACATGATAGAAATATGAAGTTTGTAAAACAATAACATAATCAAAACAGTTTTGGGTTTGTGTTGCGCCTACCTCAACAAGCAAGAAATCACAGCAACAATCAAGGTATAATACACCAGAGACCTCTACCAGCTCTAGCTCCAAGTTCTGTTCTCAAGGGTTCTAGTTCTCCTTCTTGCGGCAACCCTAAACTCAACCTCAAGTTCTCTTTATATATTGTTATTCTATGTCTAGTTTCGTTAGCCAGGGACTCTCTTAACTTGTACGCAAGGTAACAGAGTTTCCATATGCTCAATATATCACAACCAATGGCTAAGTGGCATGTCAGACCTATGACAAGGTAATGGTTATCAAAACTTCTCTGACTCATGTGTCAGGTTCTCTACCTTAACCAAGACTCTACCATCTCAACATACATGCTTGAAAGAAATTCATGAAACAACTTAACTCAACCTCGTCTAGCCTAAGTGTCATGGCTAGCCATACCAATGTGCCTCATATCCTGCTTGTACCTTTCCTGGTTAACCTTCACAGCTAAGGCAACTCCCTATACATAGCTATAATGAGTAAACAAGGCATTAATCACACGTAACATGCATAAGTCATACGTAACAAGAAAGGTATTGTTCACACACAAACAAAAATGGACTCACACACGATCACACCACACATGTATGCAGTCAAATTTGGGTCAGGGTATTACATGTGGTTCATTTTGTTAACCGCATTGTTGGAGAGAAAAGCAATATCAACACAATGTCAATGCTACAGGTAGACTTCATGAACGCCTTTAACATGGTGGATCGTACTGCAATGATAAAGGAGGTCCGGCGACAATGCCCCAGTATCTCCAGGCGGGTGGAACTGTGCTACTCTCGACCTGCACGATTATATTATGGAGCATCTACCTTGTCCTCAGCTACTGGTGTGCAGCATGGCGATCCCTTAGGGCATTTACTCTTCGCACTCACATTACATCCTATCGTGTTGAAAGTATCGCAAGAATGTCAGCTAGATCTCCAGGCATGGTACCTTGACGATGGTACCATCATTGGCGACACTATGATGGTGTCCAAAACATTTCACATTATACAACATGAGGGGAAATCTGTAGGCCTTGACATGAATGTTCAGAAAGCGGAGTTATATTGGCCAAGCCATGATGTCAGGAGTACATAAATTGGTGTGTTTCCAGTTGACATAGGTAGAGCAACAACAGGCGTGAAACTGCTAGGTTCCCCTGTCAGTCTAGATGCACAGTATTGCAGTCAGATGGTTTTAGCGAGAGTGAAGAAAAACAATTACCTTAATGGAGGCAGTCCATAGCATTGACGACCCACAGAGCGAGTTACTTATTTTGCGTAACTGCACCGGCGTCTCTCGCCTCTATTTTACCATGAGAACCACAACCCCTACTCATGTGAAAAGCGCACAAGCTGTTTATGATGCTCATTTGTTCAACTACATGAGACAGCTCGTCGTTGGTGATGGCCCTGGTTATGGGTTGCTGCAACAACGGTTAACGACATTGCCCATTAGAGAGGGAGGCCTAGGCATATGCTCAATGCAGGACACAATGCAATACTGCTACTTAGCCTCTTGCCTACAAACTCAGCAGCTACAAAGTGTCATTCTCTGTCAGTCAGGCGTACCAACGAAGGGTTCTACATTCCAGCAAGTTGTTGATAATTTCGTGCAGGTCAGTGGTTTATCATCTTCACTAAACATCGTTGAACCATCCCCCCATCTCATGAGAGCTTTGGCGGTTCAGTACTTTGCAGCAGTGAAGAAGAATATGCCTACTACATACAATATGACTACAAGATACTTGGCTCTTTGGCAAAGCAACAGGTTACCACATGCTCAAGATTACCTTCTTGTGATTCCAGCAGAGGGTCTTGGCCAAACCATTGGACCTCGCAAATTTAATGCAGTCTTATGCTACAGACTTGGTATACCACTATTTGATGAGGATAAGCCATGTTCATGTTGTGGTAGATTCATGGACACTTACGGCGACCATGCATTACATTGTGCAAGCGAGGTTGGGCTTAAGGTTCGCCACAACATTGTTCGAGACACATTTGCTGACATTTACTTCAGAGCGGGGGTTTCAACCAAGATTGAAGCCCAACTAGGCTTCCTCACGCAAGAGGGTGGTGGCTTAAGACCTGCGGACATATTGGTCTATAATTGGGAAAATGGGCGTGATATGTGCTTTGACGTCACCGGAATTTCGCCTTTCGCTGGTGGAGGGGTCCAAGCTTTTACACCGGGGGTTGCCTTGACTAGAGCCATCGACAAAAAGCGTGAAAAGTATCTAGAACTTTGTAGATCAAATGGTTACAACTTCGGTACTTTGGCGTTTACAACCTTGGGAGAACTTGGAGAAGAAACTGTGGATTTTCTGAAACGGTTGAAGAATTTTGTGGCTAGGCATGACTCTACTATTAATGTGGGAAATTTCCTCTTCATTAGAATAGGTTTAGCTATTCAGAAAGGGGTTGGAGCCCAGCTTGTGGCTAGGCTCCCAACACGCACTGTATAAACTCTTATTGTTGTCCTAAATAAAATATATAAATTAATAATTAAAATAACATCACATACATCACATCACCTCAATCCCCTTTCGTTTTCAATTCAGCCTTTCAATTCCCATACATCGCATCACCTCAATCCCCTTCCCTTTCCCTTCCTATTGATATCAATTTTGATTGTCTTCTCACTTTCTTAACTTTCCCCTGTGACGGTTATTTTTTACAGAAGACAGTTTTCTTTGAGTTTTTCATGACAGGAAGAGAATCATTATGCCTAGACCATGCAGAACCAATCAGGCTTCAAGCACTTCCCAGGGCATAAGTACCAGAACACGGAGAACAACGCGGTCATCTGGCTACCCCAATTCTCAGGGTGCTCCCACAAGCGCTCCTCACAATACCAGTAGCCAAATCTCCGACGGCCAAAGCTCATGCTCTCCGCCCCATGGAAACAAGGTTGATTGTCCTTTCCGTGGCTTCGATGGTTGCTTCAATGGTGTTGACAAAATGGGTTTTGCACGCACATCACTAGACCGTCACTTAGATGACAGGCACTTTGCAAATGGTGAGGGACATGATCTCTGCAGACAACGTATTCGATACAATGCTGCAGTGTTTTCATCTTGGGAAGCCACTCTTCACCACCTTAAGAAATGGCTCTGCACCGTGTGCATGAAACTACATACTTGGGGCAAAGCATGTAGAGCACATTCTGAAATTATACCTGCACCTCTGCAAGAAGGTAATCTAACTTTCCTTATCTATGACATACCTAAACCTATAGGGGTTTCAGGAGACATTAATACAAAGGCAATGGCTGATGGCAATTCTGGAGATACTCACTTGGTGGAGGAGAAGATTCTGCTTAACACAGATTTGTTAGATAGGGTCTTCAAGTCACAAGTTCATACCACCAGATACGTACCTACACACTGCATATTAAGTTTTTCAAGGGCATTTCAGTACACTATGGAGCAAGTAATCCTAAATCCCATGGACATATCAAACTGGGTTAAACTCTTAGTCTTCCCTTTGTGTGTGCTCAGAAATTACACACCCACAGAAAGAGAAGAAAAGAGGTCAGGGATGAGAAGAAAGTTACAGACATGCTCCATCAACCAATCTCTTGCAAAATGGCGAGAACCTGACGGTTGTGTAGCTCTGATCCAAGAAATACTGGAAGACAGCAGTGCTCCTAAGCACAAACGCACAACCAAGAAGAAAAGCCAGGAAGAGATTAACATCAACTTGTGTAGAAGGAAATTGGGTCAAGGCATGTACACAGCAGCCATTAGTGCTGACATCAAGTGGTGTTGCCCCTGAAACTGAAGATACACTAACTGAATTGCAGTCTAAACACCCACATGTACAGCCACCTACACTGCCCACCAATCCAGTATCAGTAGAACCTGCATCTGCTACCACAGACATTGTTCTTAGTCGGATCAAAACTTTCCCCAAAGGTACATCATGCGGCAGGGACGGGTTACATGCCCAACATTTTCTGGATGCCCTCAGTGGTTCAGGGGTAGCAGTTGCAGAGGATTTGTTGGCTTCAATTACAGCTGTTGTCAACCTTCTACTGGCTGGAAATTGCCCTCCTCAACTTGGTGAATATGTGGCCAGTGCACCTCTCACTCCACTAATCAATCCGGGTGGTGGAATCAGGCCAATTGCAGTTGGCACCATTTGGAGGCGGCTTGTTTCTAAGGTTGATGCAGTTATAGTGAGCAAAGACATGAACCATACTTGGGTGATTATCAATTTGGGGTTGGAGTTCCAAGTGGTGGTGAAGCAATTTTGCACGCTGCGCACCGTATTGTTGAGGAAAAATGTACTGAAACCTCTATGTCCATGCTACTTGTTGATTTCACAAATGCGTTCAATTTAGTTGACAGGACAACTATGATACAGGAAGTGAGGAAGTCGTGCCCTAGGATCTCAAAGTGGGTTGAGTTCTGCTACTCCTCACCCGCCAAGCTATATTACGGCGCTTCTACCTTGCTTTCAGCGCAAGGGGTACAGCAGGGTGACCCCCTAGGGCCACTTCTTTTTGCACTCACATTACACCCCATTGCCTTGAAAGTAGCCAGTGAATGTACCTTACATATGCAGGCATGGTACCTCGACGACGGAACCATCATTGGAGACACCATGGAGGTTTCGAAGGCCTTCAACATCATCCAACAAGAGGGTAGATCAAGGGGGCTTAACCTGAACGTGCAAAAGACTGAAATTTATTGGCCAACTACAGATATTAGGAGTATGGAAGAAGGAGTTTTTCCTGCAGACATTGGCAGGTCATACGTTGGTGTCAAACTTTTAGGTGGACCAGTGAGTATTGACCCTTCCTTCTGCAGGCAAATGGTGTTAAGCAGAGTGCATAAGACCATAAATCTCATGGATGCTGTTCACACACTTGACGATCCGCAGAGTGAATTGCTTTTATTGCGCAATTGCACTGGAGTCTCAAGGTTATATTTCACAATGCGCACTACAACCCCAGTTTTTGCGAGAGATGCCCAGGGGGTTTTCGACGCTCACTTGTTCAGCTACTTGCGACAACTTCTAGTCGGTGACGGTCCGGGATTTGGCGTCCTACAGCAGCGCCAGGCTACCTTACCTATCAGTGATGGAGGTTTGGGTATTTACTCAATGAGAGACACCATACAGTATGGCTACCTAGCTTCTTGTCTTCAAACTCAACAGCTGCAGGGTTCCATCCTTAGCCAATCAGGTATTTCAGTTCAGGGCCCCTATTTCCAGTAGGCCATGGATAGTTTTGTTCAGGTCAGTGGTTTAGTATCCTCATCATGCATCAACGAATCCGCCCCCCATCCAATGAGATCCTTGGCGATTCAATACTTTGCAGAGGTGACGAAATAAATGCCATCAACCTACAACATGACAAGGAGAGACTTATCTTTGTGGCAGTGCAACAAGATTCAACATGCACAAGATTACTTACTCGCAATCCCCGCAGTAGGCCTTGGACAAACAATTGCCCCACGCAAATTTAATGCTGTTGTTTGCTACAGGTTGGGTATACCTCTATTCCCGGAAAATGAACCATGCTCGTGCTGCGGCAGGCATATGGACATCTATGGGGACCACGCCTTACATTGTGCAACCGGAGTTGGGCTTAAAGTTCGTCATAACCTGGTCCGTGACACTTTCGCGGACATTTGTTTCAGAGCTAGCGTGGCAACCAAAACAGAAGCGGCGCTAGGTTTTCTAACTCAAGATGGAGGTGGTTCTAGACCAGCGGATATTTTAGTCCACAATTGGGACAATGGCCGTGATACTTGTCTCGATGTCACCGATATCTCTCTATTCACCGGTGGAGGAGTGCAGTCTTTTACACCAAGGGTTGCACTGTCTAAAGCCATCTCAAAGAAGCACGAGAAATATTTTGACATTTGCAGGTCAAACGGCTATCACTTTGGTACTTTGGCCTTCACAACCTTGGGAGAACTCGGAGATGAAACCATCGATTTCTTGAAGCGGCTGAAAAATTTCTTAGCTAGGCATGATGCTACTGTAAACGTAGGAAATTATCTCTTTATTCGAATAGGCTTAGCTATTCAGAAAGGGGTTGGAGCCCAGATTGTGGCTAGGCTCCCAACACGCACTGTCTTCAGACGCAGCATCTTCAGAACACTATCCTAAGTCAGTCAGGAATATCAAGTGTTGGTCCTAACCTACAGCTTGCTAAAGATAGCTTCATTCAGATCTGCGGACTTGAATCTTCACACAGCATCAACGAATCAGCCCCCCATCTAATGCGTGCA
>JAJJMA010065259.1:0-11471 GCA_023529015.1 Papaver nudicaule
CTGGCGTGAAAAAAGTTTGGGCTATTGATTTGGATGTTCCAGGGTTTGCTTAGACACCTGAATCTGCAAAGAGATTTCGCTGGTAACTTGCAAAAGATGGCATGGATGATTTCTTCGGGAAGAGCTGGTAATTGTTGCTTCGTATTCTTCTTCTTGTCCATCTTCTTCTCAAGTTCGCTCTATTTTTGTTTAGGGTAGTTCAATATTAGCGTGTAGTATTTGTATGGTAAACTCGTAATGTTGATTTACCAAGATGACCTTTTGTCAAGGTCTGTAAGATTCTACTGCCGTCGACTGGCGAGACATTTTTGCTTTTCTGGAAGTCTCTAGTGACGCATGAAATTCTAAGCAAATGTATCATTTCTGTGAAAGCCCATTTTATAAACGCAAAAAAGATGCGCTGTTTTTGGCACAGCAGACTTTTCTTTGGCATTTCAAAGGGTGACAAAATAGGATCATCAAAACCCAAAACCAAAAACCCCTTATAAAATAGACAGTTTTACCCTTATAAAATAGGCTAACGAACAACCATGTTCTTCTCCTCCTTCACTACCAACGCCACCACCACCCCGCCACCACCCCTGATAATAGCTCCGCCACCACCATCGCAGCCCTAAAACCCATTCTTCTTCTCTGAATTACCAGTGACGATAAACCACAACCACTTCAGATCTCCCTCAAATTAGGATCTGTGTATGAAAAAGAAATAGATCCTGAACTTAATTTGTTGAGCAAAATGACCTACAAGATGGCATTCGAGCTGATGCTAATCGTAATAATCTTATATGGAGTTGAAATCATCGATCATCATATTTGATTTCATTCAAACTGACATTCAAGTTTTTTTTTTTTAATTTCCGGGACTTATTAATGGCGGATTGAGTTGTACCCGTGAAAAAAGAAGACTTCAAAAATTGAACGATTAGTTAAATCAAAAAACCCAGTATCGTATTGAATTCCCGGAACCATATATAGATTTCAATACTCAAGTACTCAATTAAGAAAAATGAAAACGTGTTAGATAGTTAATTTTCATGAATACAAGTCGTAGATCGTTAATTCTTCTATTGTGATTTGAGGGGTGCTGATTGATACATGTATTGTGGTAGATCTTCGGGTTCACATACTTGGGTTTAACTTCAAAATTTATGGAGTTGCAGGTTTACGCCTTGTTTTTCTTAGTCTAATGGGGCGTAATTTGTTTTACGTCCCAAAAGTAAACCGTATTTTTTTTTTACGTCCAAAAATGAAGTCGTAATTTTTTTTACGTCCCATAAATAAGGCGTAATTATTTTTTTCCATTTTGCTCACAAAAAAGAAAACCCTAAAATAATCAAATGGGGCGAAAAATTTACTTTTGGGGCGTAAAACATATTTTTGGGCGTAAATTTTTGGGACGTAGAACATATTTTTGGGCGTAAAATTTTGGGCCTAAAACATATTTTTGGGGCGTAAAACATATTTTTTGGGCGTAAATTTTATTTTTGAGGCTTAAAACATATTTTTGGGGCGAAAACCTATTTTTGAGGCGTAAAACATATTTTTGGGGCGTAAATATTTTTTTTTTGGTGGCGGCGGCGACTGTCGGCACTTATTTTTTTATGGTGGTGGCGGCAATTATTTTTGGTGATGATGTTAGTGGTGGTGGCAGTTGTAGTAGGTGGTGGGGGTGGTAAAAAGAATAGAGAAGAAAATTATATAGAAAGGTAGGGTTTTAATCTAAACCTAAATCTGTAAGGGTATCTTAGACTTTTCTTATATATTTAAACATCCCTTATAACATCATTTGGATGGTTTTAGTTTTTTGAAGTGCCAAAGAAAAATCTGCAGTGCCAAAAACAACACATCAAAAACCTGGCTGATTTGGGGACGAGCCCATATTTCATGGGGGCGAGCACTACTTCAAATATCCCACCCCAGTTTATAAGGGGTGCTAAAATTGTGTGCAAATACTAAAATGTCCCTGATACTTAATTTTAAATACCAAATTAATCTTAATCAAAAATTAAAACTCAAAAATCAAAAACCTCAAATACCCTCCTCTACTACTTATCCTTCACAACAAACAAAAACCCACCCTTCCAAAAACAAAAACCGTGACGACCTAAATTTTTTTTCGAATTCAATTAATCGTGGTAATCGACGATTCGAGTTTTTTCATCGCCGATTCAATTCTTCAATACGCTACAAAGATGACCAAAGAAAAACCAAAACTCCTCATTCGTTTGAAGGGGAAATCGATTGAAAAAACAATTTCAAAATCCACCTCAACCGAAAAAGAAATTGTTGAAGAAGAACCGGAAGAAAGGGATAAAAACGAGGAAGAAATGGCAAGATTGAGAAGGTAAGTTACTTGAATCACCCCTTACGTAACTTTTAGTATGTTTCGATGGATTTTAGGGTGAAAGAACTCAATTTCTCGCACTCACAGTAGAAAACTCGTCAAGCTTGAGCCATCGAGCTTGACGAGTTTGCAGTTTCAGGGAAAATAATATGAACACTCGTCAAGCTTATTTCAAAAAGCTTGACGACTGCAACTTAGGCTATTTCCTTTGCATGCGAACACTCGTCATAGTATTCATCGTTTCCTTGACGATTTGAGCCCTGTGAATTTTTGGAGAAGAAGGGTACACATGAAGTCGTCAAGTAATGTGCGAAAAGCATGACGAGTTAGGTCGTCTCAAAACATGCTCACTGTCCAAATTTTGGCAAAAATCGGAAAGCTTTTTGGACTAGCTTGACGATATAGTTTTGCATTTCGTTCCACTCGTCATAGTTAGTGTTATTTTCTTGACGATTCGAACCTTGGGAAAAATTGGTGGAATAAGGTGAATTCATGTCGTCAAGATAGGCTGGAATAGCTTGACGATTTTGCTCCTCCAAAACATGCTCACTGTCCAAAATTTAGGAAAACTCGTCATGCTTTTGGGAATCAAACCTTGACGAGATTTTCTGCTTCACTTGTGAATCGTCAAGTATTTCCCAAAAGCTTGACGATTTGCTTCATACATTTTTAAATCGTCGTGTTATGCTGTATAACCTTGACGAGTTTGATGTTAATAAATGTTTTTAATTTTTGTGTTGTTAGGTTGAAAGAGAAGAAGAATATCAAACTCCCCCTTGACACTCCCCCATCAATTCCTCGCAGAGATAAGTATTTGGGAGCGTGAAATTTTCGTGGTCTTACCACAAAAGATGTAGCGGCTTTATCCTCAATCCCGTGTTCCACTCCTTCTTCTATCCCCGAACCCGGTGGCAACCATCATGACGGTGGTGATGATGTTGAACCCGACCAAAATGAACATGGCAATGATGTTGAGGATGAAGGTGACAAGGAAGGTGAGGATGAAGGCACCAAAGAGGGTGAAGAAGATGAAGGCACCAAGGAGGGTGAAGAAGATGAAGCCACCAAAGAGGGTGAAGAAGAAGAAGAAGAAAAAGAGTGTGAAGAAGAAGAAGAAAAAGAGGGTAATGATAAAGGTGTTTTGGTTGAACACCCTAAAGATAATGAGAGGAATGGGGATGTCGTTGAGGGCAAGGGAAAGGTGAAAAAGAAACCGAGGGATAGAGCTGCGCACCTTCCCGCACCACACCTCATTATAGAGGGAGGACCTCATGGGTTACCTGCGGATGGTGGACAAGTTCTCTTTGGTTACAAGGATTCGTGGGCTTGTACCATCTACTCCACCTTGGTAATGTTAATGTCAACTTCTTTTGTGTTTCATTGTGTTGATATCTTAGGTTAGATGTTAATATATCTCATTATGTTTTCATCTTTCAGGATCATACGAACGCCACACGTCTTCTTAGGCGCCAAACTAATTATTTTAATATGAGGAAGTGGGCTTTTGAAAAGGAATGTGAGGGCAAAAAATTATTAAAGCTTCTGGTTTGTATGGTGCTGTAGAGAATTCGGTTGTGAACTATGACATAGAGACAGTTTCGGCAATGTGCGAGAGGTATTATCCGGAAAGAGACACCATGCTCTTTCCATTCGGGGAGATGGCGATCATTCCCGACGACGCTCAACAGATTCTGAAATTGTCAATTGCCGGGAAGTCCACCAGCTCCGGGTACACCAAAAGACTCGATTTTACCAAGCTTGATGACTTGTGCAAGAACTTGTTTGATTGGACTCCTGCGGAAATTGACTATTTCTTCATGAAGAGTACAACAACAAAAAAAAGGATTAGGGAGATCAATCTTGTGAAATTGAGGGCAAGGTATGAAGGAACCCTTGCTAAAGAAAAAGCCAATAAGGGGCCTCTGGATGAGAAGGAAGTCAAAGCTTCGGCAGCGGCTTATCTGTTATACGTCTTATCCATTTGTATATTTCCGTCTTCTGCCGGGAACAGGGTGAATGCGAACTTCTTGCAGCTACTGCATCCTTTGGATAAGATTGCAGAGTATTCGTGGGCTACCGCAATTGTCTCACACCTAAACACCGAACTGAGAAAGGCATCAAGAAGCTTCACTTCCCAACTCAATGGCAACACATCTCTACTGCAGGTAATTATGCATTTTGTTTTTCACTTTTGAATGTCAAATTCTTGATAACATCAACGTGACAGTTAGATTAAATATGTGTCATTGATCTTAGGTGTGGATATATGAACACTTCCCAAAGTTGATGGAAGGCCATGCGGATTGGAAAATCAACACCACCAAGTGGAAACCGGGAATGGCGAGAGGGCACAAGTATATCTTCACTGGGGATCAAGAAAGAGGCAAGAAAGGTTGGCTTCTAACGGTCCGAGAGAGGTTGGACAACATGAAGGTAAGTGATGTAGTCTTTGACCCCTACAGAGAGGATAGGGAGAAGGGTTTCATTGAGGAGAGGGACCCACACTATAAGTACGATGGCCCCTTGTTTCACCCTCTTGGACACACAATGCATGCCCCGGAGAGATTCATGAGACAACTTGGGTGTATACAAGAAAGTCCCGAAGAAGGGATAAAAACAGATTATAACGCTGCAGAAAACCCAGTTGACTTCAAGAAAAGCTACAGCGACACAAAATCAATCACGGTTGCCTACAAAAACCCTATATCAGATGATCATTGGAACCAACGAGGAAGTCATCTAGTAGGATGGGTTTGGGATCCTGTCGTCCATGGTTATGAGTGCGCGGATGATTACATGGAGTGGTACAACCGTTGGAGTCACGGCCGTGTAATTCGTAGGGAACAAGTTGTCCAGCGTGGGCGTGGCAAAGGAAAAAAGATCACTACTGCACCTTCTCTTGATGATTCTTCCTTATACAAGCTATTCGTAAGTTAATTTGGTCTCTCTTTTGTTGTTTAAATTGTGAACCAAATTTATGTCGGTATGAACTTGGTATTCCTTAAAATAGATGGAGCGTTTGGATGTTGTGATGAAGCCACTAAAAAATAAGGTGGACCATGGAGAGGGCATGACTCCTACAGAACTAGAGCTTCATATTGATCACCTAAGACACTTGCATGTTCCTGAGGCTACCAACATGTTTAAAAAAGTAGCCAACGCAAGGAAAAGAGTTTGTCCTTCAGCTACTGCCACTCAGGAGAGTAAGCGAGGAGAAACTTCCAAATGAGCTCGTGCCAAGGGTCGTGGCAAAGGTGAGGGTAGTGGTTGATTTTAACAATGTGTGTTAGGATGATATTATGGTTTGGTATGTTTATTTTGGATTTCATCATGGTTTCTTCCTCATGACACTTAAGATGTTTGGACGGAGCTTGGTTTAAATGCATGTATGAATTTGCTTGAAATTTATATGCATAAATCGTCAGGGTTCAGGCAATTCAATGCCGATTTCACAAATATTTACAGGTCCCAAAAGCTGGATTCAAATTCTAAATCGTCAAGGAGTTACAAATTACCTTGACGATTTTGTTCTAAATCGTCAAGAAGTTTTAAATTTACTTGACGATTCTTTAAAACTTATAAGAATTTTTCCATTGTATTTTTCACTCGGTCTACACTCCATAACGACTAGTTTTTTGAAAAAATATATCCGTTGGGAACTTATCTACATAAAGAGAACCTTTCATCCCAAACAATCATCCCAATCAATCTAGTTTATTTTCGGTTTTTTTATGCGACTACAATGTCAGGTGCATCCTCAGAAACCGCAAATCTCGAAGATAGTCCTCCTCCGGCATCTCCTACTCGCAGATCTCAATATCGAAACATCAATCATAAGATAGTTCATGAATATTATTATAAGTGTACTCCATCTCAAAAACCATTATCTCCTCCTCGCTCAACACGAAAGAAACCAAGTTGTGCTCCATTTACGTGGCATGAAGATCATTGTTTTTGTAGATATCTCATGTTGTGCTATCCAAAACCGGCTGAAGTTAAACGAAGTCGTTTTGGGATCAATTGGGGACTATTGTGGAGTTACGTTAAAGAATCCTTCGACGAACAATGTACCCAATTTGAACGAGATGTAAATGGGTTGTCGGCGCGATGGAGTGTAATACACAAAAATGTCGACGAATTTATGCACCTGAGGAGATTGATCCGAGATATTTTCAAGGAAGATACCGATGATGAAATTCTTGCTAGGGCATTGAAGGAATGGGCTCGTTGGAAAGGAAAGAACTTCGAGTTCGAACAACATTACCGTCTCCTTAACACTTTTCTTAATAATTGTTATAATAAAGAGTAAGTGTCTTCATGTAAGATCAATTGGAATTAACTATGTAATGCTTTGATTTTTATTTGTTTTTATGTAATGCATCTTATCTTGTTTTGAATAATATTGGTATTACTTGATTGTTGCTCAAATTAGTAACGATAACTCGTCAAGGTAACGATAAAGTCCTTGCCGAGTTGTAATTTTCCGAAAGTTATCGTCACGCATTTTGCCTAAAACCATTACGATTTTCCTTAAAATTTGGACAGGGACTATATTTTTGGGGATACTATATCGTCATGGTATGGTAGGATAACTTGACGATTTACGTTTTCTAATTCAGAAATCGTCAAGATAAAATAAAAAAGCAGTACGATTCCAATCAAAAGCAGTACGATTGTTTATAAATTTGGTGTTTCTTTGACGATTTATCATTACGTATGTAATTTTCATGACGATTTTCACAAGAAGGTTTATTTCATTAACATAAGGTAGAAAACCACATTAATTACATTTCTAGTAGGAAAAGCACATTACATCATTTCTTTTCTAAAGAACACCACCTAGTACGCGTCGTCGCTCAATTCGTACATAATATAATCGGACATGAACCTTGGAGCA
Source organism: Papaver nudicaule (assembly GCA_023529015.1). Lineage (NCBI taxonomy): Eukaryota > Viridiplantae > Streptophyta > Magnoliopsida > Ranunculales > Papaveraceae > Papaver > Papaver nudicaule. The sequence goes on from JAJJMA010065259.1 coordinate 7,242, forward strand.
CGTTTGTTCAACACTTTCAAACACTTCCCGAACATCCACGCACGTTCACCATTACGAATTTCCCATAGGGCATTGATTCTTTCTTTCTAGAGGTGAATGAGTGACATGTTAGATTAACATACACAAAATTTCGTTAGCAAATTTTAAGAAACTAGATAACTACTCACCTTGAATTTGCGAGAAGATTGAGGGTAGTGTTCGTTAACGATTTCCACAATCTTGTTATACCCGATGATATCCCTTTTAATACGTTCGAAGCGGAAAGCAAGATGTGTCCATTTGCGCCGGTTATAATTGCCGTAGTGTTGTTCTAAGAATTCCTTAACCCTCTTCCAAAACATAGAGTAGATTTCATATGGTCTTTCAATGAATGCCCTAACGAATGATTTGACAAGCTCTACATCCTCGCTCTCTTCCCATACTCCATCACCATATCCGGCCATTTCTCACCTTCAAATGAACAAGAAACTTGTTTTGGTATTTTGGAACAATGAGAAGAAAAGAAGTTTGAGGTAAGTTGTGTTGGAGATGAGTTTCTTTTTATAGAACAAGACCACAACGGTCAAATTTTTTGAAAATTACAAACTGAGTCGTCACGGTAGTATGTTAAACCATGACGATAAGTTCACAGTTACAGTGTATACATATTTTCTTCAGTGTCGGCACAGTTTAGGCATAAACCATGCCGATTTACCATATAGGTTCAAAACCCGCAAAATGTTGGGACATAAGGGAGCTCACTTCATAAGCACAATTCACAAAACATATTACCCTCTCTAGTATTCAAAAAGTGGTTAACAACGATTGCATAATAAGCTAGTAAGCCAAGTCTTCATCATCAAATAACACTCCCTTAACGAACTTAGGAGCTTTTTTCTTTAGCTTTGTATTGTGCTCCTTATAACAGTACTCGCTATCGCCATTACGCTCATCCCAAACGTAAACAAATTCTCTGAGCTGTAATTAGCACAAATTAAGTTAGTGCGCATGTGTATAACTAGTGATGAAATACTATCCCGAAAGCATGTCGAGCTACTCACCACGTCCCTCGGCGTATCACCGTCCTCCTGTGTCTCTTGGACTATATTAAGGACTATATAATGCTCACGGATATGCGACTTTATGTGGGCGAATCTATTAGCCAACTGAACCCAATTGCGACGTCTAGTATTCGATGTGCGTCCTTTGTATATTTGCTTCACTCTCTTCCAAAACATTGAATATTTTTCTTTGGGTCGTTCATGATAGATAGGAATGAAGCTCTTCACAAGATCCATATCCTCATCCTTATCCCATGGGCAATTACTTCTTTTTTGGTTAGCTCCTTTGAAACCGTGGTGATGGATGTGACGGATTATCACTCCATCGTCATCACCAGAGTCCTGCAAACCAAACAATTGTTGGAAATTTAACATAAAAAATCGTCATAGGTTTGATATCTGCATGACGATTTGGTCATAAGTAGGGTTGTGTCGTCATATGTTATACGACCACCTTGACGAGTTACTGAGTTTTTCAACCAGATCAATGGATTTCTCTTACCCAGAATCGTCAAGATTTTACCTAAAACCTCGACGACTTACCGAAGAAAATAGTACGTTCTCTTTCCCATGCTACAAACTCGTCAAGGTTATTGCTGCACCATGACGAGTTATCATCTCTGAGTGTGTTTTTACACAGACTCGGCAAGCTCGTCATGTGTTGTGTGACGATTTACCTATATCGTCATAGTTTGGACATATTGCTTGACGATTGTTCGTCCTGGGTTTCAATAGTTCTTGCATTCCCATTGATTCAACACACGAAAATGTCATTTTAGAAAGCATACCTCATTGTCTTCATCAGTGGATTCATCATGTGAGTGTTCTTGGTCTTCTTTTCCCTCCATAGGATCTTCATAAGAAAGAGCTTTTCGTTCTTCATCATTTAAAATTCGTGGATCATTCAACATCACCATTTTCATTTCTTTCGTAATGACACTAGCTTGAGGTTGATCTCTACCTTTTGAAGCTTCACCCACATCGATTTGAGTTCCCAAATCACCCATTTTTGATGAACACTCACTTTTTTTCCCTCCCTCAAAAACCTCTTCTTTTTCTTCACTTCCCTCTCTCTCTCAACAATAATAATCATACAAATTTTTATCCTAAACATAATCATTTTTCACTAATTTTCCCTCCAAAATTTTGTTAATCAAATTTAGTTAACATCTAATCATATTATTAATTTCTACTAATGAAGGGTTGTTTTGTATTTAAAAAAATATATTCCATATGGGATGACCTCTTTACTTCATTGTGACCCTATTTTGGATTCGCCTTCGCCCCCATGAAATATGGGCTCGCCCCCAAATCAGCCAGGATCAAAAAAGTACTTCTATGTCTGCCAAAGTTATGCTTCTTCTGATAGAAGCCCTAACAAAAGTAAAGCCTTAATAATTTCTCAAACACACTATTAAGCTTGTAGCCAAAGATTTAACAGTTCCCACTGCACAAATTTACAGAACATTTTAATTTTTATTTTATTTTGGAGCTTTGAAATGATTTGTTCTTCCTTCCGATTTTAAATCATACAATGAACAAAAGAACATTAGAAGTTGAATAACTTAGAAACATATCCATTGCTTGAATTTTTATCTCAAAATAAGAACACATGAGCTTCTCTACTATTAGAATTGTGATATACACATTGTTGATATTATAAACCACTTAAACTAGATCAGCAAAGACTGTAAAATGTAGCTTCTATGCTCATCTATAAATTCTTTGATGTTTCCACGTACCTTCACGCAGCAGTCGAGCTCCACTTACATGGGCCAGGTGTACCGATGCAGTTTGCGCACTTGGCCCAGTCTGTCTTCAGTAGCTTATCAATGATTATGGGATAAAGATATTTATTATTGAGTTGTATGGAGCACATGATCTTTACCGTCAGTATTGATGCCCGTCAAAACTATGAAGGATCGACGAATGCAATTAACCCTAATCCTAGCACGTAGATCTACATGCGTTATATAAAAATAAGAAAGTTTGCCTCACTTTCTTTTATCCATCCCCAGCCGTTTGTCTTTGTATTGAAAGAAAGAAACCTTGGATCCCTCGTTATTCCCTGACCCAAGGAACAACAACATTGGATCTCTGTCTATGATTATCATCATAATTGAATCATGACTGATTTATACATCTTCATCATCAACAATATCTCATTTCATAATAATTTCTTCTCTCAAAAAAGTAAAATTGCCTTTCAAAATGCAAGGATGGATAATTTTCTGGAATGAAATGTTGTTTGTGTGAAACAGGAAAGGCAAGAATGAGGATGACATGAGCTACACGAGGAAGGCTAGTGAGATTGAGGAGGTGTTTGTATTTTGAATTGTTGCAATATCTAATGATTATACAAATTTATTAAACAACACTAGTTTCGGTTTTTATTTTAATTTTTCCCTGAAATTTGCATTTTTGTTGAAGATCGTTGTTTCAGTTTGCAAAATTTGATATCATAAATTTCTCCTGTTGCTATGAATTCTGTAAGAAAGAGTCTCCATTATTTAAGGTTCTCAAGTGCAAACTTAAGATTATAAGAGTTATTCATAAAATCTTATTTGATTCACTCTGTTGTACCCAAATTACCTTCGGAACTAATTTAATCCCTTAGTAATCCTATTTCTTAAAGATAATTACATCTCTACCGTTATCGTGGCAAACCCAATAAGCTGTAAAAATTAGTGTCAGATTATCTAAATCAATCCTGTGAATGGATCCGTCCTCAACTGATTGTAATAAACCAGGAAAAAACATGTTTTCCGATATATGAATGAAGAGTTGATGAACTCACCTTCAAAATATTGAACACGTTCTCGGTTTACATGGAAATAATTTTGGGCTGCAGTTTCCGAAATAAAGAGTCATTTAGAGAACCCATGATTTCAACAAACTTGTAGTCATTAGTCTTTAAATCATAGCCAAACCCATATGCACGATGGGAAACACCCGGTAATGATTCATACCTAGGATACCAATGTATGGATTTTGGTATTATTTTATATTCTCCAGTGTATGTATTCCAAAAGCAATGTAAACGGCCAGTACCGAAGGAGTAATAATAACTTAAGCAAACCAATCCATTACAAGAACCCAAGATCTTAAACTTAATGGTATCAGAAAAACTGAAGGGATAACGCATTTGAGTAATACACTCACCTTGATAACTGTGTGATAGTGATGCTGA
>JAJJMA010065270.1:1227-13555 GCA_023529015.1 Papaver nudicaule
CTCCCCCACACTTGAACTCTACATTGTCCTTAATGTGTATTGACTCGTCCAATGGAATTCAAATGCGGTAGACATCCGGTGGGTTGACTCCCACAAAGCAAAATTGAATGGGTTGACTCCCATTAAGCACCTTCTTCGTCTCTCTGCGAAAAGAACAAAACAAAACAGCAAAATTAGATACAAATAATGGGTTGCCTCCCATGTAGCGCTTGTTTTAACGTCATCAGCCTGACGTGCAAGATTGATTTCCCGTACACCAATAATCTGAAAATCTGGGGATCCGTCCAAACGACAATCTGCAATTCTAGTAACAACCTCAAAAAGATATTAGCATACATAACCACAAGTGAAGCTATTAATTGATGAAAGTTACCCCCACACTTGAATTTTTCTCCACTTGGAAGTGGATATAGAACATAAAATAAGGGAACTTCTTCGGGTTCCTCCCGGTGAACATGCTCAATGCTGGAATCAAGCATGTGTAATGGTGTATACTTGGAAGCAAAATAATCCATAAGAACATTAGAAGCAAAAATATCCAATCCTAGGTGAGGTTTTTTCTTAAAAGTTGCAGAAACAACTCTTTGAGAAACCACTTCAACTAGGGGAGGAGGATCATAAGAAATAGAATCATGTATAGGATTAGACAAACCTTCCACAATTTCTTGTAGTACGGGATCCTCAGTATTTTGAAAAGAATCTAATGAACTATTTACCTCAAGTGTATCGTGATCCTCAACCAAGCTTTTCAAAAACCACTCTTCATCAGTTTCTGCCTCAACTGAAGTCTCAGCTTTAATGTCTTCATCATGGTCCATGGAAATATCGATTGGTTCATCAACGATATCTTTCAATTCAGTTTCATTCTCAATCGTTCTTCATCATCCTCATCATCAGAATCATCATTGACATAATGTGGATCAGCACAACGTCGTCGAAGTTCTGCATGTATGATGCTACTAATCTCCTTGACAATTTCTTCTGGTGCTCCATCATCTTCCAGCTTATAAAGTTTTTTCGAGAGTTTTCTTACGTTTACACGTTTTCCAACATTACTCACAACAGAATCCTGAGAAAACAACTCTTCCTGTTGAATGGGCGAATGATCATAAATACGATCAGGAGTTGGTTCAGGTAACCTGTAATAAGATTGGGTTGGTGTAACGTTCTCTCTATTACGTTCAAGCTGTTCTAGTACACGTCGCATACCCTGTAGTCCATCTAGAATCTGCATACAACTAGAATTAAGCGAATCAGAAGTATAACCGTCCCACCGTCCTTGTGGTTGTTCACTTACATACCCACCCGAAGGTTGACATGTCTGAGAATAACCAAAAGGTTCCCTTGGAAGTTGATCAAAACCAAAAGATTGATTCTGATAATATTCCATGGGTGGTTGGGAGTTATAAAGAGATTGAGAATTAAAACCATATTGATCACCATTATAATATTGTGCATGATCTTGTGCACCGTACATGTTATTTCCATAAGGAAACATGACGACTCACAAGATTAGGATAACACATAGAAAATAAGAAAACAACACAACTAACAACCGCAATGCCTCTCCCCGGCAGCGGCGCCAAAATTTGATGCGTTGTCGAACCGCAACAAATATAATTCAGTTCTTAACCTTCACAATAAATAAAATAATATAGTGGCAAGAACAGATTCGTTCCACAGAGAGAGGTATGATTTATCAGTTGTATTTGAAAACTTAAAAGTAACCAAAGGGGGGGATGTTTGTGCAATAAAAATAAATTAAAACTATAGAAAATAATTGTTGAAAATAATCAGGAGATATGAATATTGGTTAAGGGTTCATCTTCAATCACATAACATGCATATGAATAATATTTGGAGTTTTTATTTAGTCTCTCATCATCAAAAGCCCTAGAATACATCATCGCGAAAATATCCCGAAATTTCCTAATGTCATCACACACCATAACGATGAATGTGTGAATACTACGTAGAGAATAACTCAACACATCGAGTAATTGAGTTCAACTCTCTAAGAGCATTAATATCTGTGAAATAGGCTAATCAATGCAATGAACTACCAGGAGCAGTTCATTCAACAAAGGTCATATTCTACATACAATTCCTAAAAGCTATCACCGCAATTGGAATTATATTGTACTACTTGTGAAAAGGTTCATCGACGATTTCGTATCTCAAAACCTATTTCTAGTTATAGATATAAATATAGACTAATTTAATTTGCAACTGAAATCAATAAATATTCAATCTTAATGCAATACATCAATCATGCATTCATACGCACAGTAAAATAAGAACGATGATGAAAAGATTATTTATAACTCCAAAATTAATCACAAAGCATGTCTGTAAAATCCGACTACATCCCTAACCAATATTTAGGTTTTTAGCTACTCATAGCTTTATTGAAATCCATAAGAGAATATAAAGAAAATAAGTAAAAACATAAAAACCGTTGTTTGTGGCGCCTTAAGAATCGCGCCCAAAAATCCACAGTAGAACCCTACCTTTTCCAGGCGTCAACTCCCGTCCAAAACCTTCCTGACGTGAACTCCGTCCCCCCAAAAACTCCTTTTATTCGTGTCTGTGCGTGAAGTATATATACACGCCTGATTTAGGTATAGAAACTGATTTGGACCTAGTTTCCAAATTGGGCCTGTGAAATTTAGCCTGTCTTCCGGAATTGGGCCTGTTGTGAATGTGCCCCTTAACGCTGTGCTGAGGTCGGGGATAACCGGACTGGTGCTTAACAAAGAAGGGCTGTCCCCCAGTAATTCTTCTTTCGCGACACTTTTGAACCTTGTATTCTTCTTGTACTCGAGACCATTGACTCCGAGAGTTGCCAAGTGATGAATTGAATTGTAAATTGCTTCTTTTTTATTATTAAACTTCAAAATACCTGCAAAATAGAAAACAATGTAAAATAAACAATATATGAGGATTTAGCCGACTAAAGTGTATGAATTGGGTATTCTTGAATAGGTGTTTTGAGCACCTATCAAATCGCTGGTCCGCATGTATATCAAAACTATGCCCGGGCTTCGCTGGAAATTGACCAGTATTTGACACATTCATTGGATATTCAACTTCAAAATGACCTGCCCCTGATTCAAACAGAAAAACAAGATGATTAGTAGAATTAAATGAATTCACAGTTTGTACCTCATCTTCGAAGAGCTCACTAGTGTGGACAGATCGACGAACAGATTCCTGTTTGCAGATTGAGTCGGCTAAGTTGGTTTCATTTCTCCCTGAACGTTCATATTTTTCTTGATTCCGGTCATGCCCCTGGCACTATCCCACGGGTGTTGTAAATGTTGAGGCGACTGTCCCAATACTCAATTAATCATTCGTTGTTGAATTCTCTTGATTAGACAACCCCATCATTCTGCCTGTATCTAATGCACATTCTATCTGTGATCCAGCCTTCCATAAAGAATGTAATGTTGCATGGTAAGAGGAGATCAACCGATTAGAGTATTCATAGTTCAAGCAGTCCATTACAATATCCACCATCTCTTCTTCTGTCAACTCATCATCGAGTTCTAACGCCTTGGTCCTCCAACGCGGAAAGAATTCTGTAAACGACTCATTGGGCCCCTGCTTAACTGCCTTTAGATGTTTGCGGGTAAATTGGATATCGGAAACTTGGGTAAACCTTCATACAAACATATTAACCATATCTTGCCATGTTGAAACTAGACTTGGTTCTTTCTTCATCAGCCACTTTAGTGCCATCCCGGTCAGACTTCTCTGAAATAATTGTACTAGCAACCCATCATTAACTCCTAATGGTTTCAGATACCCAACATACATGCGAATATGGATTTTTGGGCACCCAGTTCCATCATATCGGTCCATGTCTAGAAATTTGAAGTTCTTTGGTAATTGAATCTCCGGATAAGGAAATAACCCATGGGCATCCGCAGTACCTTCACCCATTTTATGTAAGGACCTTTCAACTTCTTGCAGCCTTAGAGATAATTTTTTCTCTTGATGGAAATCATCTTTACCAATATTTTCTTTGTCATCAGTGTCCCTTATTTCAGAACCTTCCCTCTTAGACAGAACCTCCTGCACTGCTTCAATGGTCAAATCTCTGGTCTGGTCATTTAATTCTGCAAATTTGGCATCCAACATCTTTTGGAGACTTCCCATTAACCCTTCCATTAAAGCTGGGTCACTCAACTAGTTTGTTTCCTCGGCCATATTCTTTTCTCAGAATTTCCTGTTTTTTAAAACAACAAAAGAAAAATTATCTGGTAACAAAGAGTGTTCTTATGCCTCGGATTTTGTGCACAAATGAATACAATTTACAGTCCAAAATGCATGCATGCAGGTTTCACTAATTCTTAGGTAAGCTTGGGCTACCTTAGCAAAATATACCTCAGACGTAGTTAAACTAGTCTTCTTTGGTACATGGCTAAGGCTTGTGGTGGTTCAGCTGATAACGCCCAGAGGGTTCACCCTACTAGCCACGAACTTTCCTAAGAATCGGACTCCGGAAGATCCGATATGAATGCAAGACAAAATGGGTGCGTGCACGTGTGTATGTGTGCAAATACCGAGTCGTGTTCAATTAAAACCCTAAATTCCCAACTATTTTTCGAGTTAGATTCACTAAATCCCCAGTGAAGTCGCCACTGTAGATACCGTCGAAATCCACGGGACGAGAACCCGTTAAGATCTCTAAGTCTCTAAAATTGTAAATTGCACTTGAAATTGTTATCGAAGCCGCCACCCAACTAAGGGAGTTGGGACCCAAATAAGGCACAAGTCTGGCGGGTTCAGGAATCAAGTTACGGACCAGGAAGGTATGAAGCACCTGGCCCGCCCAATCCGACGATCAGCCTCTACTTTACGATTGAGGTTTTAGGGTTCCAATTTACAATAAATATATAAACAAAAATAATCTACGCACTAATTAAATTATCGAAGAAATGCCACAATTTTAATCAAGTCCTGAAAAGTGAGAACATTCAAAATATCAGTACGAAAATTATCAATTCATCAATCATCAAATCATTAAATTAAAATTAATCATTAATACAAGTCAATCAAATCATTCATTCATTTAATTAATTTAATCATTAAAACTCGCAGGCAGACACTTCTCACAACTTCATGTGGACATAATCACTGATTTACGCTTCAGGAAGGTCTGATTGATACCTCACAGATTCATGGGTTGGATTTTATTGTTTTGTCTCATATTTTCTCATTCATATGTTCTGTACCTTCATTTTGCAAATTTGTGAAACAACAATTCATTCTTAAAGGGTTGCATTCATTCTTACAGTTAGATCGATAGAATGTATATCTATTAGGATTTGCTTTAGGGGTTAAGCTTTTCATCTTATGTTTGTTCCCATTCCTTGCTCTGTTCGTTTCCCATCTATTTCCATTCGTTTAACTATTGAATAGAACCTCTGTTAGAAATAAAACCTCTTAATTTCAAGACCAGAAATCATAAAACATCAATTATTTATCATTCAAACACAACCACACTACATGCACTTCTTAACTTTTAGACTAATTAAAAGAGTTTAAGTGTTATTTCTTTTTACATTCCAAATTACCAGTTCTCATTCCCCTGTCAGTTTCTTACCCCTTCTATTCCTTTTGCTCTGTTCCTCCCTTGACCTTATTTGCGGTTCTCCCTTCAGTGTTGCCTTCTTCTTCCCTCTGCTTGGTGATGTTTTCTTCCTCCCGCTTGGTCTCCTCAGTATTCTCCTCTCTTTGCTCGGCTTGTTCTTCACCTTATGATGGATTAGTTTCAGCTACCCCAACTTCCTTCTCTTCCTGTCCAGCTTCGACCTGATTCAAACTAGCTAGCGGATAATGCTCTTGGATAATTAGTGGCTGATGGTGTGGAATCCATATCACATGATCAGAACCACCAAATATGCATGGAAATCGCTCTCTCCTTGCAACCACCTCAATCTTCAACTTCAAATCCTTACCTGCGACGGAAATCTTCATCTTCTTTTCTCTTTTTTCTAACTCTTGTTTTTCTCTCTGATAGTTTATTTAGGTTTCATTCTCGTTGCATTTATAGGATTTAGGTGGTTTGTGGTGATATTTATCCTCACCGGTTCCATTGCCGTCTTAATTAGGATTTATGGTGCATTGTTTTGGGTGATTAGGTTAGTCAGAAGGGTTCTCGTTTATTTTCATTAAAATTGATACATCAAGCCATATTTAAGAAGCTCTGTTCATATTCTTTTTTTCTCACAAACAATCTGAAACTGACCATCTTCAGTTAGTTGGTATTTCTCTCTCTGGCCATTTTAGAGAAGTCTCTCTTTTAGTAGTATTTTTCTAGCATTTACTTCTAGTATTAATGCCCAGGCATTCTAATTTGCTATCCCTTAATCTGCCATTGTTTACTTTGGGTATAGAAAATCCTGGTATTCCTTCTGTTTGCTCTAGAATGTTTTACTCATTCAATGCAGTGTGTCATAGTTTACTACTAGTTTGTATTCCTTCTTCTCATCCTTCTGGCTCTGTGGATTTTGACGGCTGTTCAAATAAGTTTAAATCCTATAGTTTAAAATCACCTTTCAAAAAATTTCAAAAAAGTTTTCAAAACGGCTATAATCAATTTCATGATATTATCTTGTTCATCTGGCTTTTTGCGATTTAATCCAAAGGTCTTAAATTTTCTATCATATCTCTTTCTTGGTTTAAGATAGAGATCAAATCAAAAATACTTGTCTTTTCTCAATTAGCTGGCGCCATAGATATTTCGCATGCATAATTGCTACTCCCCATGCATTTCTCTCTGTTTTTAAATGCTAAGTTCACTATTCCAACTACCAATCTGACGATCGTCACCTCCTCATCAAATCATAACTCTCATCTAGCTGATTGATGCGTTCTCAGCCTTTCGATTTAAACCCTCTTTTCCTTTGCTTGATTGATCTTCTCTCCTCCTTAGCCTCGTCTAATCTCATTAATTCCTGATTTACTCTTGATATATGTTGGTTCCCTGCATGTGGCCTTTGCCTAAGTTTTTTTCATCATTAGGTCTAGTTTATAGTTTTTGCATGGGAAAACGAACTTCTCTAGGCATTGTTTAGGTTAACTTCTCATTCTCTTGGCCTATTTATTACCTTCATTTGATGCCCCTTTCATCACTCTGGTTAGTCGACTAGTTCTTTACTCTCCTTCATTTAATACTCATCCTTTCTCAGCCAATCATGGAGGAACAATCTGAAGCCAATTATTTTATCAATAATCCTTTCTCCCAGCTGCATTATCATTACTCAGCCTCCACAATCAACAACCCAACTCGTGTTCAAGCAATTCGCTATACACCTAATCGCATTGTAATTGGTAAATTTTGTCTTATTGGTAGATTGTTTACAACTCAGGAATACTCTCTTACTCAAATCAGTCATGCTCTTCAGTTCCGCTGGGGTGAATCCGTGCGTTTTTTTATTTCCCGTTTTATCCAAAACTATTACAAAATTAGCTTTGCTAGTATTCACGCTCTTTTTTGGGTATTGGCTGGAAACCCTTGGTTCATATTTGGTGATGTTTTTCCTCTAGAAATCTGGAACCCTAGTAGGAACTATGCTCTTCAGCCTAGTAAGTTCATCCATCTCTGGTATGAGATTGAAAATCTTCAGCTTTCTATGCTTCCTCCTAATAGTATAGAGAATGCTTTAGCCCAACTGAGCCAACCACTAGGAACCCTTGTGAGAACTGATATAGTTGAAACTGATTCAACTGATGTAATTATGGTCTTTCTTAGGGTCAATATTCAGAGGCCCATTGCTCAAAGATCGGTTATCTTTGTCAATGAAGCTATGGTTACTCTTTCTTTCAACCCTCTTAACCCTCCTGCTGTCTATTGCACAAGTTGTAATCGTCTAGCTCATAGTCTTAACAACTGCACGATGATCCAAGTATTGATACACAGTGGAGCTCTAGATGATACTTACTCGCCTGATCACCCTACTACTGCTTTTAGTGATGACACAAGTGAAGATTTTAACTCTCCTAGTAATGATCTTAATTTTTTCAATCTGGCTCATGATATGGCTTTATCTGATGAAGCTGACTCTACTGCATCACCAACCCCTTCTGCCTTTGAAGAGTTTGATCCGATGGAGATTGCTGATGAAGTATCTGATGAATCTTTTCACTCAGCTACCTTCTCCCCTTCCTCAGTTCTCGGTAAGAGATATGATCACTCATCTCCAGACTCTCCTGATCTTCCACCTCGTCATCGCAGCTTTTCAATGGGTGAATCTTCTGTCATGCCAGCTCTGGTTAATCAACCCTCGTTTGTGTTGGGCTTTTCTAGCTCTTCTGGGCTTCTCCAGGATATCCCTATCTCTGTGTTGGGCTCTAGTTTTAGGGAAGTAATTGATGTTGTTTCTTCGGATTCAGATAGCCCATTTGCAACCCCAACTTGGTTAGGAAATCCGGGTACGGATCCGGTAATTATCGATCTGGATCTGCCTGATCCGGATGAAATCCGGATCAATAAGGCTACCATTGTGGCTAGAGAATCAATCCCAACCCCGGCGTTTATCATTACCTTTTCTGACTCTGATTCCTCTAATCAGTCTTGCAATACTATCTCTACTACTTGCGCTTTAGACTATGATCCCTCAGAGATCTCTGAGTCTGAAGTAGTAGAATCAGACCTATCCCATCTTGTTTCTGAATCTGCCTCTGCATCTCATCAAAATTTCCCTGGTTTGCATTCTATTAATGAATACGGTTCTAATTTGCAAACCCATGAATCTGGCTTTAACAATCAAGATGAGGACTCGCTCTTAACTTCCCTTTTTGATCAGTCGATGATTGTCCAACACCAGGAGCCGCAGGTAACCCTAATTTAATCTCCTTGCTATCTTATTATTGAATTATTATTTACATAAAATCTCTCAATTTGTCATATGCTCTTGAACATCTTCTGCCTACACTAAATTTTTGATTGCACTAAAACAAATCATTTGCTGATTGTCTCAACCTTGTTTATATCTCACATCCAACATCCCTCACATGCCCTGTTTAAGCTTACTTTAATCTGCTAATCTGTTAATTTGGCCTGCTACATATTTGATTAATTTGTTTCATATTTGTTAATTTGTCTTGCTTTATATTTGGATTCTTAGGTTTTGATTATCTTTGTTCTTAATCTTCTTAGGGTTAACCATTTAACTGGCTCTCTCTTAAGGTTGGATTATCCTGATTAAGTTTAACATCCTAATCTGTCTTTTGATTGCTAAGATATAGTCTCAACTTAACTAAGTATGAATGTTCTATCTTGGAATTGTCAAGGCATAGGCTCTAGTAAATCCTCCTCCCACCTTAATAAACTTTGTCTGAGTCACAAGCCGGAATTTCTGTTTCTTTCGGAAACCAGAAATAATGCGAAAAAACTTGAAAACATCCTAATTAATTGTGGCTTTACCAAGTTCCATTTAGTCAATCCTGTAGGATTGTCAGGAGGTTTAGCTTTAGCATGGACTGATAATTGGTCAGTTGAGATTTTAAACTCATCTAGAAGGATGATTCACGTTATAGCTAGAGAATCTAATAAACCCATCTCCATGGACATAACCCTGTCTTTTGTCTATGGAATTCCCTTAAAAAGAGAAAGAATCAAAGATTGGATTTTCTTAGAAGAAATGGCAAATGAAATTTCAACACCATGGCTAATTATAAGAGATCTTAACCTAACCTTAGCCCCTGGAGAGAAAAAAGGGGGTAAACCTTTTAATGCCCTCTCAATGGCCAATATTATAGCCATTATAGAAAGTATATGACTAATTGACCTAGGTTTTTTAGGACCAATTTTCACTTGGTCTAATCAACAAAAATATCCAAAAAAAATTCAGGATAGACTTGATAGAGCTCTGGCTAACACTGACTGGTTAGCATTGAACCCAAATGCTACAGTCACCCACCTTCCAGCTATAGCCTCTGACCATAGCCCTATTTTTCTTACATCTAAGCCTTATGAACCTAATAGAGCAACCCCCTACAGATTTTTCAGCCTCTGGTTGGAAATACCGGAAGCTCTTGAGATCATTCAACAATATTGGGATTCTACAATTAGGGGTTCTATTCAATTCTCTGTTACCAGTAAACTTAAACTAGTAAAGAAAGACCTTTCTAAATGGAACAAAGAGGTGTTTGGTATGATTCAGACTAATATTAAATCTACTCTTGAAAAAATCAATAGACTTCACGCCACAAACATGCTAGGAGAAAAAGATAAAGAAATAGAAGAAAACATAGGAGATCTAGAAACACTCTATGACCAAGAAGAAAAGATTTGGAAAGAAAAATGTAAGGATAATCACATTCAATTTGGGGATAGAAACACTAGATTTTTTCATAGTTGTACTCTGAATAGAAGGAGAAAAATGCGCATAGTAGCTATCACGGATAGGAATGGTAATACTCACACTAAGCACCAGGAAATTTCTGAAACATTAACTAATCACTTTAAAAACATAGCAAATGAACCAACTTCTCAAACTGATAATTCCTTTTTCGACCTTTTCCAAAATGAAGTTACCCCCGCTGAAAACTCTTTTCTCACAACAATCCCTAGCAACTCAGAGATTACTAAGGTGGTAAAAGACCTGGCTGCGGATAAATCCCCAGGTCCAGACGGTTTTAATGCTAAATTATTCTCTCATCAATGGCCTATTATTCAACATGATGTAATCCTTATGGTTCAAAATTTTTTTCAAACTAAGTATCTCCTCAAAGAGATAAATACCACCTTTTTAGCGGTAATCCCTAAGGTAGATAACCCTACAACCCCTAGTGACTTCCGACCTATCAGTCTGTGTAATACCACTTATAAGATTATTTCCAAATTCCTAGCAAATAGAATTAGACCCATTTTGTCAAGAATAATATCTCCTTTCCAGTCAGCCTTTATGAAAAATCGACAAATCACTGATAATGTAGTAATGACCCAAGAACTTATTCATACAATGCGTAAGTATAAAAAACAAAAAAAGAGTATAGGTTTGATGGGCTTAAAGCTTGATATGAGCAAAGCCTTTGATAGAGTAAGTTGGCCTTATCTAATGAAAGTTATGGAGAAATTAGGTTTCTCCAAGGACTTATGTCACCTCATTTACCAATGCATCAGCACCCCAGCAATTGCAGTGCTTTGCAATGGAGTCCCAGGAAAAAAATTTACACCCTCTAGAGGTATACGCCAGGGGGATCCTTTATCCCCATATCTGTTCTTATTGTGCATGGAAGGGTTAACCAGACTTCTGACAAAAGCTGAACAGCAAAACCTTATTCATGGTATTCGTGTAGCTAGGGGCAATATCCCTATTTCTCATCTGCTCTTCGCAGATGATTGTATTATTTTTACTAAGGCTAGTATTGTAGAAGCTAGAAATCTCCTTAATATACTTAACACTTTCTGTTTGGCATCAGGCCAATGCATTAACTTCCAAAAATCAGGAATTTTCTTCAGCAAAAACTTTCCGAATAAATTTGGCAAACTAATAATGAGTATTCTTAAAGTTAGAAAGATTGACTCAGGTGAAACTTACCTAGGAACCCCTATGTCACCTCTGAATCCAAAATAAAATGTTTTGATTCAATGGTTAGAAGATTTAAGGGTCGTCTACAAAACTGGAGAGGCAGACAACTTACTCAGGCAGCTAGAACCATTGTTGTCAAACACACTCTTGAGTCTATTCCAATTTACCAGATGGGATGTTTTAAACTCCCAGTTGAAACTACTGACCAACTCGTTTCCCTGCAAAGAAAATTCTGGTGGGGAAAGAAGGAAGGTAAAAAAGACCTAATTCTCAAAGCCTGGGATGCTCTATGCAAACCAACAAACTTAGGAGGATTAGGGTTCAGAATCTTAAAGATAATAACAAAGCGCAACTAGGCATATTGGCATGGAACTTAGTTTCCAACCCTGATGCGCTGTGGGCTCAACTTCTTAAAGCAAAATATTTTAGAAACTGTCCTCATGCTCTTGATGATAAGATTAACAAAACAGGTTCTTGGATTTGGTTGTGTATTCAAAAGGGTCTAAGCTATATTAAACCTTACTGCTTTTGGGAAATAGCAAGTGGTGCATCAACGAAAATTTGGAAGGATAATTGGATTCCAGGATTTTACCCATTGCCTATGCCTCTTCAACAAAATAGCCTAATTTTTGTTAAAGAATTGATGAATCCTACAACTCTTGAATGGAATTGATAAGAAGAACCTTTGATAGTAATATAGCTAATGCAATTCTGAGCATTAATACTAACCCTAGCTCTAATGATTATCCCCAATGGACTCTAGAAATAGACGGAAAGTTCTC
>JAJJMA010065272.1:0-12036 GCA_023529015.1 Papaver nudicaule
AAGTGGCTGATGAAACTTCTTGAGTTTGATTATGAAATAAAATACAAAAGAGGTGTGGATAATAAGGTAACTGATGCTTTGTCCAGACTCCCACACCCTTCAACAACTTGTTCTCAAATCACTATTGCATTCCCTGCTTGGACACAAGAAGTCATAGCAAGCTATTCTGAGGATGTCAAGGTCCAACAACTCATTACTGCATTACTCATTTCACCAGATGTTATACAACATTACAATTATCAGGAAGGCATTGTCAGATATAAAAAGAGGCTCTACATTGGTGCAGGCAAAGATACCAGACATCATTTACTCTCTTCTTTACACTCTTCTGTTGTTGGTGGTTACTATAAGGTCCAATCAACTTATATGAGAGCTAAATGTTACTTTTACTGGCCTAACATGAAGAAAAACATCATTGCTTTTGCCACTGCTTGTGATATATGTCAGATGAACAAAGGAGAACATATTCATCCACCAAGGTTATTACAACCATTACCAATCCCTGAGCATGCTTGGCAGCACATCTCCACTTCATTGAGGGGTTACCTATGAGTGAAGGAAGGTCAGTGGTCTTGGTAGTTGTTGACAGACTTACAAAGTACAGTCACTTTCTTGGACTTAGCCATCCTTACACTGCCGCTACTGTTGCAAAGGAATTCATTAATCAGGTATTCAATCTCCATGGCCTCCCTTCTTCTATTGTGTCTGACAAAGACAAATTCTTTACTAATAATTTCTGGCAAGACCTTCTCAAGACTTTAGGCACTGAATTAAAGCTTAGTACAACTTACCACTCACAAACTGATGGGCAAACTGAAAGGGTTAATGCATGTTTAGAAAATTATTTGAGATGTATCAGTGGGTTCCATCCAAAGAAATGGTTTAAGTGTCTTGCTTTGGCTGAATGGTGGTACAATTCATTTCATACTAGTTTAAGGATGAGCCCTTTCCGGGCACTATATGGTTATCATCCTCCTCACCTAGCATTTCCTGTAGATGTCATCACTTCTGTTGCTTCAGTAGAGGAATATATGCAGCAAAGGGATTCTATGTTGTAGCTGTTAAAGGATTCTCTTTACAAGGCTCAGGAGAGGATGAAACATTATGCTGACCAGAGCAGAACTGAAAGGGAATTTGCAGTGGGTGACCAGGTATTCTTGAAACTTCAGCCTTACAGACAAACTTTTCTAGCTCTGAGAAAGAACTTCAAATTATTAGCTAAGTATTATGGGCCATTCAAGATTACTCAAAAGGTTGGTTCCGTTGCTTACCAGTTAGCACTTCCCTCTACTGCCAAGATCCATCCTGTTTTTCATGTTTCTCAGCTTAAAAAGAACATTGGCTCTTCTCACACTCCACTTCCAGAGTTACCCTTGGTAGACCATGCAGGTCAGGTGATTGTTGTACTAGCTAAAGTATTGGAAGAAAGAGTCATCTCCAGAAACGAGCAACAAGTAATTCAATGGATCATAGTATGTACTAATGCAACATAGGAAAATGCCATTTGGGAAGACAAAGATAATATCCGAGCTGATTTTCCAGAGTTTCATCCTTGAGGACAAGGATGGTTTGAAGAGAGGGCATTGTCATATACCTCCTCTGTTTTGGGCTATCCTAGTTTACAGTTGGGCTGCCCTTTCGGGTGCCTTTATTTCTTAGCTAGACATTATTTTTGTTGTCTTTACTGCTTCTGTTAGTTAGCGGAGTGAGTACCCATAGATTGCTGAGATGTGTCAGTCGGTAGGAGGATCTATTAGAATTTGGATTGTTGGGCGAGAGTATATCTGATTGGGTGTTTGTATGTCTTTTTGCATTCGATTAATTCTGATTCTGAGCTTCGGTTCATAGGTTGCTTTTAGCAGAGGTTGTTGTTTCTTGTTCTTCTTGATTGCTCTCTTGTTGTGGCAATACAACAACATGATCAGGAATATTAATTCCGACCTGTGTTTCACGATCCTCAAGTGAAGTCTTTCAAATAGTCGTAGTCCACAAAAGAGACTTCGAGATGACGACCAAACTTTATGCAACAGATGTGTAGAGGATTGGTTTGTATCTTGCAGGAGGTCATCTATTTATATTGATCGTCAAGGGAGGCGTTGCTTGAAAGTTAAGCAACCTTGAGTAGGGCACAAGTAAGTTTCTGAACTTAGAAAAGTCCATAGGATTAGTTTGATACCCAACTCAATCTTCTTCTAACCCATTGGTAAAAACTTAAAAGTCGTGGGAAGACTCACATTTATCAAATTGAAGGATGGCAATAGCTTAACAAGTAAACCATGCTATCAGGTCCGTGTAGATATACATGGACGTGAAAGACTATTGTGTACAAGAGCTCCATGGGCCTTATTAGAACGAGTTCGAGAATCTGTTCAAACAAGGAAAAAACTCCAAGAAGGAAGTCACAATCGTGCTGACACTTTTAGATTTAGGGTCGTAATAACACACACCAAATTTCCCAGACCAAAAGAACGAAAATCAAACTTGGTTGCTTCTTGTGAAAGCAAATGGATGATAAACATTAGCATTGCTCGGTCTTTGTCGTGGTATACTAAACTCTGCTCCAGCTCCAAGGTGTATCATTTATATCGCCACTGCTCTTCTTTTTGTATGATCACAAGTCTAAACGTTCACAAGGCTCTTAATGGGTAGCATAAAAAAATCCTCCCAATGCACTGACATCATAACTGCATCTCCTGTCAGCAAAACTTAAACAAGGTGTATGTCGAGGAACTCGAAAATTTTCATCTATTAAATCAAAAATCACAAGATTATTTTCCAAGTCGCCCATACAATAAATTACTTTATTTCCAGAATCTTCAGGTAAAAAAGGAAAAAAACAGTAGGTGATTTTTCCGACGCTTCTCCATAAACCATCACCACCACCACCACCAGGTGTATAAATTAGACATATCCATCGGCGAAGTAACTGGAATTAGTCATATCCAAGGGTTCAATTCAGAGTCATAACACTAAGATTCTTGATAACTATGTACTGCGTATGTGGTTCCTAATGAATATCACTGTGCCATTTTTCACTTGGATTGTCTTTTCTTACCTTATAATCTCCCATTAACTCACACATCTTTTTCTCAGTCAAAGAGTCTTTCACATTAAGCTCCTCATAACTCTTTAAAGTGACACCAGACATTTTTCTAATGTTAACTTCATCGGATTTATTTATATGTAGTTTAATATTCACATTAAGAATATTAATGTTTTATCATATCATTTTTATATTTCACTAATTTCAGCCATAATCAAAAGTTATTCATTTTTTATCGTACATATGAAGAGATACAGGAAAATTGAAGATAAAGTCAAATGTTATCTAAATAAGTGGTCAAAATAAATGACAATATCATACGTTCATATCCAAATGCTTGGTATACGAAAACAAACTCGTCATTATGATTTCCGATAACAAATGAAAAAAATATTAGGTCTACATTTGACCCTTATAGTCATAAACTATGATAATAATATAGTGAGTCTAAAAACTGATTATGCAATTTGTAACCCATGTGCAAATACCGAAAGGAAAGAGAAAAAAAAAGATGCAAAAGCACAAGAGTTTGATATGGCATAAACCAAACATCTATAATGCTAAAAAGAATTGCTCAAAACTTTAAAAAGTTTGCTGGAACAAAAAAGTTTTTGATTTAATAATCTTCTTTATTAATAAAAAATTATGTAGCAATGGCAGGCAATTATGGCTAATGTTGTTAATCACATATTTCGTGTTTAATGACAACAAGAATGTGTACCCACAAAAAAAAATTACAACAAGAATGAAAAAAATGAATGGAGATATGAGTATGTGTATGTTTGATCATCTACACATCTTATACGCCGAACATGAATATTGTATAACCTCTTTACTATTGATTGCTTAAGAATAATAATAATAAAAAAAAAACTATGTACGTACACTTTTCAAAAAAATTAGAAGAAAAAAGATAACCAATTCTGATAACAAGAAAAAAAATGCCTGATGTGAAAAAGTAAGACTTTAGTCATGTACATATCGGAAGGACTTCTAGTGGATCTCCCTGCTCTAATACGATAACAAATTATGGGTATGAAGATAGATTGACAAAAGGAAAAATAAAATTGAAACAAAAGATTAAAAAGTAATTAAAACTATGCTAAGTTTTGATTTATGACCGGGTAATTTGGTGTTCTCTGGCCAAAAGGTTGTGATTTCTGTAAGTACCGTCTCTTGCTTATATCTTTGTGAAGACTTTTTCTTACAGTACTTTTATATATGGATTTTGTTCTAATTTCTCTACGGCACACCTCAAACTTCCTTTCGCTATTATCTAATACTCCCTTCGTTCCAATTTAGTTGCTATAATAGGGTTTTGCACAAATATTGAGTAGAGAGAGAGGTATAGGTTTTTTCCATCCATACCCTTGATAAAAGTCTTCAAACATTAATTAGTTTGGTTTATTTAAAAGAAAGCTTATATTTCCAAGATAAGATGGAAGGGTGTAGTCGGAAATTGTGAGTAAAAAAATCAACTATTGCAAGTATTTTGGAACATAAAAACCCCTAATATAGCATGTAAAGTGGAACGGAGGGAGTATATTTAATCTAGGTAATACAATTGTTAGCACTTATGCTTCGAAAAAGTTTTCACTCCTCTGTTTAAGATTAGATGCTTCTGGATCTGAAAGAGTGAGTATTGAAAGATTCTCAAGTTTAAATTTTCCAAAACGGATGAGTTGGTCTAATTGCCTCCAATGTTTAGGTCTGGAATATGAGGTCGGGACCGTTAGGTGTAGTATTAATTTGGAGTAGAAGCTTTATTACCAGGAACGAAACAACCAAATGGAAGAAGAAAAAAGTAGTACTAGTTGTACCTATGATCCTACAACAAATATATATTTGAATTCTTAGCAATTCCTCACCGATGATCATGCATGCCTATTAGAGACCACATACTGAAATTCTTAGAGAAAATTAAAAACAAATTCATTATGAAAAGTAAATAGAAAATGTTAATATCTCCAAAAGATTCATTACCGTTGCAGTGAACTTCTTCAGCCTCAAGAATATTAAGTGTAGAAACTCTACCTAATGAAAACTCAGCAGAAATCCAAAAATCTTCATTGTCTTCTTCTTCTTCTTCTTCTTCTTCTTCTTCTTCTTCTTCTTCTTCTTTGGTCATCACTTTCTTCTAACTTAATCAAACTAATTGACTCTGCAAATACTTTTGATCAGATGAAACAGTCGTTTCAACGTTGAAATGAGTGATTTCATCAACAAAAACCCTAACAACATATTTCCTTGATGAAAATGAATCTAACTTGGTAAAAGTAATAGAAGAATAGGGTTCGGCCATTTTCAGTAAATCAAGAAAGAATTGAACGAGAAATTGAGCGTGGATTTGATAATGGAATGAGAAAATGGGTTTTGGTTTTATTTGTTGGAGAGACAGTACGGAGAATGCCTAGATATCTTAGAGGAGAAGGAGGAGGTGATATACAGGTTTGTGTCATGGGACCCACTCGGATGATGTATTCTCTTGATCGTTGGAAAAACAACACGGTGATGACTGATGAGGGGCTAAAAACCCAAGGATAGAGTGAGTTAAAATTGTCCCACCTGATTGTTTGAGGCATTTAATATTTTATGTCCCTAACCTTTTATTAAAAATATCTGTCAACGCATCATGATTACAATATTGATGTCATTATACGAGCAAATTCAAACCTGAATTACTTAGAAGCATTGTAATACCATACCCTTAACTCTAACCTCCAGGGATATCGTAAGTTCTCTTGTTAATTAGATTTTCAAGTATTTTCCTTTTTTTGATAAGGGAAAACTAAAAAGATACATGTTTAAGTTGTCACATATAGATTCATACCCTTAACGGTATATGTCCCATCAAATATAGTAGAATAACAGAAATGTACAAGTTATCAATTTTTCAATTTTCTAAGAAAAACAAAAGTTATTTGGAATTTAGAATTTTTTTTTATTAAGAATACATATGAAATTCTTGACTCATTGTATCAACTTGCATGGTTAAAATATTTGATTCAGCTCGAGTGAACCGCAGGTACAAAGACTGGTCTACCAAATCCGATGACCTTTCTTTTAACTCGTCTTTGACCCGATTTTGACCTGAAATCTCAGATCAATTTTTAAACTCAAATACTTCAAAATATATATCATATTCCTTAAATTTCTTAAAATACACGCGGCACACGTCCACATCACCGTTTTGCCAACACGTGGCAATAAAAAGATGAAAATCAAATCAAAATAGGCATTATGATTTCAACATATACATGTCTATAAACTATACATGTCAGACTTCTCCTTAACCATTACAAAACCAAAGAAAGTTAAGCCACAAATCAAACAATTCCTACTACTCAAACAT
Source organism: Papaver nudicaule (assembly GCA_023529015.1). NCBI lineage: Eukaryota > Viridiplantae > Streptophyta > Magnoliopsida > Ranunculales > Papaveraceae > Papaver > Papaver nudicaule. Next base: position 6,396 of record JAJJMA010065272.1, read on the forward strand.
ACACAGTATATACATGTGAAGCTTTAGAACCTAATTCAATCCTACACTACAAAGAATACAGACTCATCAAGAAATCCAACAATACAGACTCATTACAGACTCAATACAAACTATTAAGAACCTAATTGAAACACATAAAATGTGTGCTGGACTGGACCAGTTACGAATGTTTTCAAACATGCTAACATTTTGTCTTCAAGTAATCAAACTTAATTTCCATTTTAACGTGCCCAATTACAGTATGTGTCTCTGAAAAACCATAATTTCTTGTAATATGCAACGAATCCTAGAAATCTTTCAAATAACCTTACAATAATGTACAAAAACAAAACTGAAGTCAGGGTTTTCACTTAACTTTGTCGGTTTTCCGTTCTTCTTCTTCTTGTTCATCTTCACCGACGAAACCTCTTATCTCTTCTTTAACCTTTGCAACGTTAACCTTATTCTTACAGTACAATCTTCTCGTCAGAAAAAACAAACCCTCAAACGAAGACGACAAAAACCCTAGTTTCTGATCGCAATTTTTGGCTAATCGGAAGAAGGAAAAATCGAGAAGAAACTGACTGTCGGGGTTTAAGTATTTTCTCTAGGCCTAAATTGTGCGTCTGACCGTCAATTAATTCTCGAGATCTAACAAATCATATTACTTTTTTTCATCAAATATGGCAGATTATGTGGCGAGAAATTGACCGCGAAAAAGGGAAATTGTCGAGAAATTGACTTGCCTAACGGTTTTCGACGGAAATGTCGCAGTAGGCCTATGTTTTTTAACCGGATTTAAAACTAGGCCTATATCTGTGTATCTTCCTTTAATTTAAAATGATCATAAACTTTGTAGATTTGAGAAAATGCTATAATTTTTCTTCTTCTATTTAGGACATTTTTGTGACGAACATACGTACATCTATTTATCACATTACGACTCCTTTGATGTGTGTCATCCAGTATATAACTTGCAGAGTTTTTAGTTATTGTAAAATTTATTTTTCATCCTTTTATTTGACCAAAGTGGTTAAAATTTTTCATTATTGTACAACTTTTATATACTGTATTTATTTATGAGGCCTAAACAGTGTTAGCCTAATTTACCAGGGATAAGTTTTATGTCTTTTCTGATTAAAGAAGCAAACACACCAAAATTTCATTAACATGCAAGTATAATTCACCTGTACAGAAAAGATTGCTTGCAATATGACAGGAGCATCATGCCGATGTTAACTGCTAATAGGAATTCTGTATAGCCAAAGAACGTATATGAGGCATCGCGCGACAAGCACTAGTAGCATTCTGAGAATCAAGTTTATACATAGAATCAATAACTCCAGTACACAAATTCGTATATGAAATACGCAGGGATTAGCTGACCGAAGCCCTACTTCATATATTAATATATGAACGGTTATAGGGATCAGTGTAGAGCAACTGGTACCATTGATTGAGTCTATATAACCTTAGTCCTTCGCGGTGTTTTAGACTACTTGTTTAGACCGTAAATTTGTGATATAAAACCAAAGAGGATTTAAAATTCCCTCTCGTGGCCAAAATCCACCATCAAAATGGCTTTATAATATTTGGTCATACATAAAGTGTTTTGTGATGTAGATGATGATTATAACATTTTGTACTTGGGAGAATGGTGCATGCAACAAGTTAGCAGAGAAATAGTATTACCGTGTGATCCACCAGAGAATTTGGTGAAACTGTCCGACCACTATGTACCTTATGTCTGGTGCCCACGTAATCATTTACATTTTGACTTTGTAGATGATAAAATAGATTACGATACCTTTTGCTCGAAGAACCCTCTAGGAAAGTTCATGATCCATATGGTTCATCATGTTGAGAACCGTAATATTTGAAGTTTACAAGGTCCAGGTTTCCCAAGGTTTGAACTCCTTATTCGAACCTCATCAACGACCAAGGTAGAAGATATATGAGACATATAGAGCAAGAGTATCTCGATCTCGTTCAGCCGCCAAGATAGCGAGCTCGGCGACGCACGTTAGTATCACCTGGCTTAAGTTATATTTCTTTTACAATACGTTTTTTTATTTTATTATTATTTTTTTAATTTATTTTTAGCAGAAACAATGACCAGAGCGTATGAAAGACTCGAAAATAATAGTATGTGCGAAAAAAAATTAGGCTTGTGTATCTCAGCTGACAATTACCACCGGTGCAATTTAAGTGTGAAGGAACATGAACATACTCAGGGTTTTATGAGTCTCCTATGCGACATATGATGGTTCTCATTCTTCTCAACGCACGACATATGGTGATTCTCATTCTTCTTAACGCATCGTGTCAGTGACATTGAATCTTTGGATGGTCAAACGTATAGTCCTCATTTTAATGATCCTTAACAACCGCAACTTCTAGGGGATTATAAATCTAGTCAAGATTTTTGAGGTCCAAGTTAGGAAAAATCTAGTCATCGTAAAACTTACTCCAACTGAGATAACCCTGGTTGGCATTAGAGGAATTCAAACGTTTTAACTGGTATCTTTAATTTAGAAAGAACATCAAGCATTGTAATGGCTATTTGAGATTTTAATTTAGATTGAATTTAAAAATGGGAACATATCCTGAACATACTCCATAACATTATATTGAAAACAAAAGAAATGACCTAGTTCATACTTCGTAACTATACCATTACATTGAAAACAAGAAAACATATTGTTGATATCGAGTTCATACTTTATAACATTAACATTACATTAGAAAAATAAAACATAGTTGATGCGTTTCGGTATGTTTCATATCCTAAAATACTTTATCTCAAAACATTTGATGAAAAATATTTTGATTTGGACAGATTGAGTTAACTAATTAATTCCATTATATATAGAAACCTAATTGGGTTTTGAATTTTAAAAAGCTAGCCGTTAGAAAGATCCACGTGCTGGAAAAAAAAAGTCCATTGCTGAGAATAATGGGCCAAGATAGATCATGTGTCATTGGAGTGTAACCTTGAAAACATAACATACTTGGTATTTCACGACATTACATTACATTATATTGCATTGAAGAAACAACTTAACATAATTCATAACATTAGATGAAAGGCAGAACGCATTACAACGATGCATATATTGTACTTAAAATTACTCTCTCCGCAGTAGACAATCTGTGATGACGAATTTTAACATAAACAAGGATACCGAACAACATTTTCATCGCACTTTTAATGCACCCCAATTTGTTTTTAACTGTTGTCTTACTTCCACCATTTGCATTCTCTCCGTTTTCGATAAACATGACAAAGATTACAAATATGCGATCCCAAATATGATAATTATTGCGTTTTCATTTGGGATCCAATTAATGGACTTATCAATTGTAATTTCTATGTAGGCTTGAACAAGAGAAACATCTTTGTCATTAGTGAAAAACATCATTCTCAGAGATACTACTAAAAGATAAAAATAAAAAATGAATATGATTGTAGATCAAGTGATATTTGAGTAGTAGAGTAGGAAGAAATCAATGAAGAATTAATTGATTGGGATGAATTTTTGTTCGAGAAGAGTGTTTTATAGAGAAAACCCCAATGACTAAATATTTTGAAAAAAAATCCGTTAAGATTGAATGGTCTAGAAGAGTTAGTCGTTGGAATATGCATGTCATAGATCTAAAATGAGAGGAGTGTGAAAATAAAAAAGCCAAACAAATTTTAATATATGGATGGTTACTGGGTAGCCTCCTAAAATCTAGGCATCTGAATCAAGGTGTAGACAAACCTTGGCTGCGCGCATAATACATTGTGAGGAATTTACCCACTTTGTGGGTAAATCAGGCACCATGCATGGTGCTTTCTCTAAGACAATGAAGGCAATTAGACGAACCCATCCACTTCGGATAATTTAAGATTTTTGTTAAAGGGAAAGTTAAAATGGATGGGGGAAGGCTGATTTTCGGTCAATCATGACTGACTTAAGTTTATAATATGGGTGGGAATAAATTTTCCAGTATCCGAATATTTTTCATGATACACCTCTTCTTCTCAATAGACTTCCCAACCAGAGATGACAGAGATTTTTACAGAACTGACATTGGCACCAATCAGTCGCAGCTAATTAACAAAATTTGTGATCCTCTTTAAGGAAATGTCGATAACGATCGATTCCTTGTGGTGTTATTATAAGCCCAAAGTACGCGAAAAAAGCTTAAGGAGCTGTGTTGGAAGTGTGATAGAATTCTTGGATTCAATTACTCAACGAAATGGTTACAAAACTTGTTACAGAGACAAGACAATATATTCTGTTTTTATAGGGACATAAAACAGACTCAATTAATTAATAGAACCGGTCAAAAGACTACACGTGTGAGTACAGGTAATGCCAGACTGTACTCCACTCAACTGTAACAGCTAACCAGTGAGACAGACACAAGCTGAGTGATACTGATTCTGACTCAGACTATTACCCCCCCCCCCTCGAATTGAAGGTTGCTGCAGAGTAAATCTTCAATTTGTCACGCAGAAAAGCAAACCTTGGACTAGCCAGGCCTTTAGTGAAGATGTCAGCAGCTTGCTCCAGTGTTGAAATATAGCTTACCTTCAAATACTTTGCCTGAATAAGTTCTCTGATGAAGTGAAAATGAAGAGCCAAATGTTTAATCTTAGTATGCAGCACTGGATTAGATGATAGAGAGATGTCACTAATGTTGTCACAAGTCAATTCTGGAACATTGGGAAGAAACACATGTAGGTCATTTCAAAATCTTGCATACAAACACAACTTCAGCAGCAGAATTTGCCAAACTTCTGTGCTCTGCTTCAGTAGAGATTCTTGCAACTGTTGCCTGTCTTTTGCTTGACCAAGAAATAGGATTAGAGCCAAAAAAGATACAATAGCCACCAGTGCTGCGCCTAGTGTCAGGATCTCCAGCCCAATCAACATCACTACATCCATGAACTGCTAATAATCCCTTACTGAACAAAATCCCATAACCAATAGTACCCTTGACATACCTCAAAATTCTTTTAGCAGCTGTCATGTGTACATCAGTTGGATTATGCATATGCTGGCAAACCTGATTCACAACATAAGAAATCTCTGGTCTTGTCCATATTAAATATTGAAGAGCACCAACAAGAGACCTAAAAGCAGTGGGATCAGAGAGAGGGGTACCATCTAAGTTACTCATTTTCTGACTGACTGGAACTGGTGAAGAGCAAGGTTTAGCACCAACCATATTCGATTTCTCTCGTAAGTCAAGAGCATATTTGGTTTGACAGAGAAACAAACCAGAGTCATTTCTCTTCACTTCTAAACCCAAAAAATAATGCAAATCCCCAAAGTCCTTAAGAGGGAAATGAGTACCCAAATCCTTAATCAACACCGAGCAATAAGAAGAAGTATTTCCAGTGATGAGAATACCATCAACATAGACAAGAATGATTGTGAGTCTAGAACCAACTTTATGCACAAAAAGAGAAGTATCTACAACTGAAGATTGAAAGCCATATGACTGTAAGACATTGTAGAGCTTCTCATACCAAGCTCTTGGAGCTTGCTTAAGCCCATATAAAGATTTATGAAGTTTGCATACATAATGTGGTCTCTCTGGATCAACAAAACCAGGTGGCTGAGTCATGTATACTTCTTCAGATAAGTCTCCATGCAAAAAAGCATTA
>JAJJMA010065282.1:2264-14661 GCA_023529015.1 Papaver nudicaule
TTTGACTCACTCGGGGTGAATCGTCTGAGTCGTTTCTAGTCAAAATTCATGATTGATGATGATGATTATAAATTCTCTCGAGGATCCAGTTCATCGTTCTCTTCTTCTTCACACTCTACCTTTTAGCTACCTGGTAATGATAATAATAGAAAGACGGCACAGGGGTAGTAGGAGTAGCAGTTAGACCAAAGGTTGGATTTTTATTTCATTTTTGTCTGAATGTACGTATGGAACTACTCTCGTCGGTTCAGGTCACGGGGCCCACAACTTAGGGTTTTCTATTTAATTATGCTGTCGTAAATGAGAACGGTGGAGACTGGTAGAGACTTTTCGATACATAAGAGTGTAGTTTGTCGGGATCAGACTCCGACCCTACTCCAACAGTTGCTCAAACCAATAGGACCGACCTCTATTATTGGTCGATAACGATGATAATGGTAGACTCACCGAATCACGATGGGTTATCCTGCGGTTTGTCCCGAATAGTGGTCTAAACAGAGACTCTTTGACTAATGTATTGGGATCAGCAGCGGGCTGGGTTTTTTTTTTATTATTTTTTTAAACAAGGGCTAAAATTGTTATTGAAAATAAAAAGAGGTTACAACATTGCAGCCCACCTGCAAGCCCATTTAGCCAAAATGGCTACATTACAAACTGAAAATTGGAAAACCAATTACAAAGTTACAGAGAAACAAAACAGAACCCAATCAATTGCCTTCAATGACTGCCTCCCAGCTAATGTTTAGATTTCTGAAGGTGTAGTTCTTAAACCATCCATGGACAGTTCCCCATTTATAGATTAAACTCTTCACAACAGTTATCAAAATGTCTACTTCCCTGCCTCTCTTTTTGGCCATTAATCCTCTTATTTCTTTCTCCCCATATCGCCCAAATGATTGCATAGGGTAGTATAGCCCATACCTTTCTGGCTAGACTACTGCCATGGTGAACCTGCCATTGTATTAGCTGCTCTTGCACTGAGTCTTTCTGGGACCAGATAAGGCTCGATCGAGAGACGAAGTAAGACCAGATAAGGGAAGAGAAGCTGCACTGCAGGAAAATATGATGCACAGACTCTTCACTTGAATTGCAGAAGCAACAATTTACTTCATCAATTTCACACTTCCTCTTAATCAGATTATCCACAGTTGGAATAGCATTTTGAAGCACAAACCATATAATAGCTGCACTTTATAAGGTACATTCTTCTTCCATATATGCTTGAAGTCAGCTGCAGCAGTCATGATGTTTCCAACTCTGTCATTCTCCATCTGCCAGTGGTACCCCTCTTTTACAGAGTAGGAAGAGTTGTTGCCAGTGGTGCTACAAATAGAGTCATGCTCCTCATTAAGTGTTGGTACATCCCCTAGCATCACCAACATATTAGAGAATTCAGCAATGGCTTCAGGAGGAGGATGAGAATTGAGCTGAATAGTCCATCTGCCATCTATGATTAAGTATGCAACCTTTGTCTCTTTATCAGTTGCCGCTTTAAATGCTCTTTTATGGGTAAGGTAGAAGGGAGTTTGGCCCATCCATCTGTCATTCCAGAACCTAATATCCTTTTCACTTGCAATGCTAGAAGTGTACATCATTTGGAATAGGGTTCTTTCATTTTGTATATCTCTCCAAAAAAACCTTCCATATACTTCAGTGTACTCCTTATGCCACAAGTCGTCCATTTCTGAATTTGTGATATGTTGTATCACTTTCCTCCACAGGGATTGCTTCTCCAAACTGTATCTTCCACTCCACTTAGCCAACATTGCTTTGCTGGTTTTCCTCAAGCATCTCAGTCCCACCCCACCCTGAGCCTTAGGTTTACACATCCTCTCCCATGCATCCCAGCAAATCTTCTTCCTCCCATTTGTTCTTCCCCATAAAAGGTTCCTCATTATGCTTATAAGCTTCTTTTCTATCTCATTAGGCAGAGGCAGTAGTGACATAAAATAAATAGGCAAACTCATAAGTGCACTGTTTATAAGCACAATCCTAGCTGCTCTAGATAGGAACCTAGCTTTCCACTTGGCCAATTTCTTGCTAAATTTCTCCACTACACCATCCCAAATAGTTGTCTGTTTTGGTGTACTGCCTAGTGGCATGCCAAGATATTTGAAAGGAAGAGTTTTAATTTTGCAATTCAGAATCCTTGCTAAATCTTGAATCTTATCCTCAAATCCAATACTAATGATGGAGCTTTTCTCTAGACCTGTCATTGCTTCATATATTTGAAGAATTACCACCAAACCTTCAACCACCTCCTCCTTTGCATCAAGAAATAAAATAGTGTCATCTGCAAATTGCAGATGTGAAACATGGATGATGGAGTTGATGTTGAACCCAGAAATCATCTTGATATTTTCTGTTTTCTTCAAAAGTTTAGTTAGCACCTCAGCAACCAAGATAAATAAGAATGGAGATAAGGAGTCTCCTTGTCTCAAGCTTTGTGGTGTCTAAACTTGTCAGTAGCACTTCCATTCACCAGAATAGATGACTGAGCTGAGGAGAGACAACAGTAGATCCATTTCCTCCATTGCATACCAAAACCAGCAGCTGCAAGAAGATAGTCAACACAGTACCAGTTGACACTATCAAATGCATTTTCAATATCCAACTTACAGAGAATTCCTAGAACTTGAGATCTTCTCCTAGCATCAAGCAATTCCCCTGCAATCAAAATCCCATCCTGAATTTGTTTACCTTTGACAAATGCCCTTTGATGTTCAGAGATGAGTTTAGGGATGACTGTCTTTAGTCTTTCTGCCAAAAGTTTTGAGATGATTTTGTATATGCTTCCCACCAGACTTATGGGTCTGAAGTGTTGAGGAATGGTGGATTCTTCTCTCTTTGGGATGAGTGTGATAAATGAACAGCTCACTCTCCAATTGAGTTTTTCCTCCTCATAGAACTCAGCTATGACAGCCATTAAGTCTTCTTTTATAATATGCCAAGCAGTTTGGTAAAATTCAATGGGGTATCCATCTGCCTGGTGATTTCTTCTTGCCACAACTTTTAATGGTTTGCCAAACTTCCTCTTCAGATATTGGTCTCTCCAGCCAATCTTTCTCATGGTCAGATATTTTGGTGAAGAAATTAGCATCAAGTTGAGGTCTCATTTTATGATTTTCAGAGAACAAGCTAGAGAAATAATTAGAGAATTCCTGTTGGATTTCTTTCTGATCAAAGTTTTCTTCTCCTCTTATAGTCAGCTTATGGATGGTGCTTCTTCTACTCCTCCCATTAGCCATTTGATGGAGATAGGCAGTGTTGGTGTCTCCTTCTTTAATATGCTTGTTCTTAGCCCTTATGAGCCATTTCCTGTGCTCATCCACCCTAATTTTCTTAAGCTTTAGCTTGTTTTGAAACCTGTCTGACCATTCCTCACTTGATAAGGCAGCACCTTCTTCTTTCTGATTAAGCATGTAATTACTTGTAGAGAGTTCTTCTTTTTGTCTTTGTATTTGACCATAGTGCTCTCTAACCCACCTTTTAATAAAGACTTCAAGTTTTGGAGTTTCTTAGAGAAGATGAAGCTGGGAGAACCATTGTACTTCATGGTTCTCCACCAGATTTCCAAATTTGCTAGGAAGGTGCTATGAAGGAACCAGTAGCTTTCAACTTTGAATGGAGCAAAACTTCTACAGATTTCACCTGTAGTCAGTAGCACTGGAGAGTGGTCTGAAGAGTTCCTAGAAAGCATGGTTTGAGACACATTATGGTACTTAGCTTCAAAAGCAGTTGAAACATGGATTCTGTCCAACTGCATAGTATAGGATCCTGCTGCATATTACTCCAAGTGTACAACCCACCACTCACTGGAAGATCAATAAGATCATGACAGGCCATAAACTCATTGAACAGTTTTTTGTTTATCCTAGACCCCCCTGCCTTTTTCTCTCCCATCTCCTTCTAACTGCATTGTAATCACCAGCCACAACCCAAGCATCTGTACACCAACCTGATAAACTATTTAACTCTTCCCAAAAGGTAATTCTATCATCATCATCACAAGGGGAGTAGGCATTGGTTAAAGTCCACTCAAAACCGTCATCCTTGTTGATACATTTTTGGCTAAGAGATTGGCTGACATTTCTTCATCTACAACCTCCAAAGCATCACTGTCCCAAATGTTTAACATACCTCTTCCCAATCCTTCATAAGGTACAAAGCTCCACTTACATCTATCATTACCCCACAGATTCTTGACCAGCCAGCTTGTCACCACCATCATTTTAGTCTCTTGTACCACCACAGCTGTAGGTTTTAGTTTCTTAATCAGCTCCCTTAAGTTATCAATTTTATCAACTCCATTGAGTCCCCTAGCATTCCATGTTAGAACTTTAACATGCATTTGAACTGCTTGCACCCCCAATTGTCATTATACTTTGTCCCTTGTTTTTTCCATTCTCTTCAGCCATTCTCACTGCCAGTAAGCTAGCTTCATGTCTCTCAATAATCTCAGCAAAAATTATTGGTGCCTACATCTCCTGTCTCATATGGTGTGCTCCCAAGTTGTTGCAAGCATCCATTAGCAGCTCAACAGTATTTGATATTGAGTCTATTCTTTGAATTGCAGAAGGGCCCCATTCTCTCTCATTCAAGATATTCAGTGGGATTTATTCGATCAATAAATCATTTTCCGATTGATAATTGAAGTTACTTTGTTTACCGGTAATGGTTCTCTTCGAACAAGTATTATGGGAAAGGAATTATCTAGATTAGTATCACTATAAACACAAGCAAGTTTATACTATGTATAGTTTTTTGTTCTAGATATGGCTTGTCTAACGAGTAGTGTGTATTTGCCTCCACACTTAATCTAAGTCATTCATCTTCATTAACATGTCTTCTGAGGTCCTTGATCCCAACGGATTTTTTTATTAAAAAAAATAGATCCGTTGGGATTTTAAACCGTTGAGTCAACTTTTTTTGTTTATATGAACTCTATATGATAGGATTTAGTCACCCGCTCCTACGATCCAAATCAATCTGCTTTCTGAATTATTCTTGGGGAAGTTACAAAATAGTTCTACTTCTTAATTCATCTTTACAAAATGATCATACGCTCCTTGGTAGAGTTTGCGAAACGGTCTTTTTCCATCTGGCTTAACTTTTTTTAAGAAAAATAACGGTTAAATTTTTACCTAAATATCCATCCTCATTTAACCTTGAACTCATGAACCATGAACCCTGAATCCTTGAACCCTTAATCCTTGAACCATATGGCAAATGCGTAGTTTAGTTTGTTAGGAACAATTAGGTAATAACGATTTAACTTCATTTGGTGGGTCCGCTATGACATAACTATGCAACTAACAGTCGAATGATCACTTTGAAAAAGGTTTTTAACAGTATGACTGGTGTATAAATCGGGTGTTAATTGTGCGAATGTTTTATGCATCCCCATTATTCTTCTAAAATTGCATGTTATTGTTCAAGCCTACATATCGATTACAATTGATGGGCCTATTAATTGGATCCCAAATCAAAACCTGATATGGCACAACGGAAACGATTTAGAATAATCGACACGCGGAGAATCCACTCCGGTAAACATAGTAACAATAACTCCAATCCAGGAGATTAACGCAATAAAGATAATCCAACCAACTGATAATCACTCCCAAGAGTTTAACGACAACTTTAAATAAGTTCTGCATAAAAATGAGCTAACCAAGAAAGAGAAAAAGAGAGTCTAGGGTTTTAATAGAAACCCTCACAGGCTAAAACCAAAAGGAAAAACAATAACTCAGGTTTATGACCCGTAAAGAAAGAGATTTGGCCTTCACAAGATACGTCCCGTATCAGGCTCCCCGACTGCGAGAAGACTCGACCTCGAGTCGACATCAGAATATAGAGGGCCTTCTGCAAAGTAAGGATATATGTCAGACACATTAAATGTATTGGAGATGTTCAGGTTGTCCAGCAGTTCTACTACATATGCATTGTCATTGATTTTCCGTGAGATGTGAACTGGTCCATACTTCTTATGTTTGAGCTTTCCATAAGTACCTGCAGGAAAACGGTTTCTTCGAAGATGTACCATTACTAGATCACCCACTTCAAATGTATGAACCCTGCGGTGTTTATCAACTCTGGCCTTGTAAGCTTCACTGGCCTTTTGTAAATGTTCAGTCACCTCCTTATGAATTTGCGATACCCTTTCAGTTAAGTGTTCAGCAGCAACATTTTTGTTAGGCACATCGGGAAGGGACGCCAAGTCCAAGGAAAACTTGGGAACTTGGGTATATACCACTTCAAATGGTGACTTACCAGTAGAACTATTTTTCATGCTATTATAAGCAAACTCCATCTGTGGAAGGTTGACATCCCATTGTTTGGGTTTCTCAGCACACATATACCTTAGCATGTTACCTAAAGTTATGTTAGTGACCTCGGTATGGCCATCAGTTTGTGGGTGGCAAGTGCTACTAAAATTCAGATTTGTTCCTAATCTCCTCCACATAAATCTCCAAAAGTGGCTGGTAAATTTCGTATCTCTATCTGAAACAATGGTTTTTGGCATACCTTGTAAGCGAATAACCTCTCGAAAGAACAATTCAGCTACTCCGGAGGCATCGTCAATTTTCCTACAAGCAATAAAATGCGACATCTTGGAAAAATCTGTCTACGACAACTATTATTGAGTCCTTACCTCGTTGTGTACGCGACAGTCCCAAAATGAAATCCATCGATAAATCTTCCCAAATATTTTCTGGAATTGGTAGCGGCATATACGATCCAGTATTTTGAGCACGGCCTTTGCTTGTTTGGCAAATGTAGAACTTCTCTATGATTTTACCCACATCCTGACGAAGTTGAGGCCAAAAGTAGCGATTAAACACCAAATCTATGGTGTTTTCCCTGCCCATGTGAGCACTAAAACTCCCACCATGCAATTCTCGTATGACTGCTTCACGAAGTGATGTGCGTGGTAAGCATAACTGGTTACCCTTGAATAGGTATCCATTTTGAACGTGGTAGTCTAGTTTTGGACGTCCCTGTATACAAGATGTCCAAATTTCACCAAAGTCAGTATCACTTTCATAACATTCTTTAACAACTTCAAAACCTACCAACTTCATTTTGAGCTCAGTTAGCAAAGTAGCTTTCCTACTCAAGGCGTCAACTACTTTATTTTGTGTGCCTGATTTGTGTTTCAAGTTGAATGTGAACTTCTGGATATAAGTAACCCATCTAGCATGCATGGGATTCACCGTCTTCTGGGTACTTAAATACTTTAAAGCTTGATGGTCACTGTGGAGGATAAATTCTTTGTGCAGAAGATAATGTTCCCAGTGTTTCAAGGATCTTACTACAACATATAATTTTGATTCATATACGGTCCAGCGTTGTCGTGACTCTCCCAACTTCTCGTTCATGTATTCAACTGGCCTTCCTTCTTGTGAGAGAACCGCGTCGATTCCCTTCATAGATGCATCACAGTCAACTTCGAACAACTTCAAAAAATCAGGTAACACCAACACAGGTGCGGTACATAATTTTTCCTTAATCTGTTCGAAACTCTTCTCTTGCTCCTCTCCCCAAGTAAAATAACCTTTCTTGAGACAGACTGTGATAAGAGTCGCAATGGTGCTAAAATTGCGAATGAATCTTCTGTAGAATGTTTCTAGACCCATGAAGCTACGGACATCAGTCGGTGTCTTTGGAGTTGGCCACTCACGGATTACTGGCACCTTTTCTTCATCAACTCGTATCCCATCTGACCCCCTACAAAGCCCAGGAATAAGATACTCTTCATCATGAAACTGCATTTCTTGACGTTCATATATCACTTATTACCACGCAATGCTTCCATGACTGATCTTAAGTGTTCGATATGCTCAACTTCCGTCTTGTTGTAAATTATGATGTCGTCAAAATAAACAACAACAAATTTGTCCAGGAACGGTTTAGGAACTTGATTCATTATCCGCATAAAAGTGCTAGGTGCATTTGAAAATCCAAATGGAATCACAAGTCATTCATACAGTCCCTCCTTCGTCTTAAATACAGTTTTCCATTCACCCCTTTCTCGTATTCGAATTTGGTGGTAGCCAATCTTGAGATCAATTTTCGAGAATACCGCTATTCCAGCCAACTAATCTAATAGATCTTCTAGCCTCAGTATAGGAAATGTGTACTTAACGGTGATTTTATTAATAGCTCGACTGTCAATACACGTCCTCCAACTTTCATCTTTTTTCGGAACTCATAGAGCCAGTACCGCACATGGACTCATGATGTCTCTAATAAACCCCTTCTTTAATAAATCTTTGACTTGTTTTCGAAGTATATCATGCTCTTGCAGACTCATTCTGTAATGAGCAAGATTCGGTAGACTGGCATTGGGTACAAGATCTATATGGTGTTGAATATCTCGCAACGGTGGAACTTCACTTGGTAACTCAGCTGGTCCCAAGTCTTGGAACTCATCTAATAACGCCTGAACCTTCTTCCTTCCTCTTAACGATCAGTGCAAAGCCTTCTTCCACTTCACCTATATGTTCCTGTAACTCACGACCAATCACTGTATGAAATATGTTCTTAGTCTCCAGATTCTCATTTTCTGTTGATTTGCGCTTACCGGGCATCAATATGATCTTAGTCTTTCGTCACATAAACTCATACGAATTGCTCCTTCCCCTATGGATTGCATCAGTATCATACAACCAAGGCTTACCAAAGATTAGATCACAACAGTCCATTTCCACGACATCACATTCAACAATATCAGCATTTTTTTCCCCTATAGAAATAGGAACCTTGCACATTCTGGTCACCCACATCTCTCCGCCTCCTTTGATCCATCTTACCTTGTAAGTATTAGGGTGTTCTTCTTCTTCCAAACCTAGGGTTTTGGCCAAACCCTTGGTTATTAGATTTTCTTCACTACCACTGTCAATAATAATACGACATAATTTCCCATTGACTATTCCTGGGATTCTAAACAATTTATTCCTTTGATCACCATCAGTATTATCAATTAAATACGAACGATGAACAACAAAAATCTTACCTGCTTCTGTCATGGGTCGACGATGATCCTCAAACTCGACTGCCTTCACATTTGACAAGTTTCGATCCATGCTTCCAGAAACTCTCAACAAAACCTTCAGAGGAATAGCGCATGAAAAGCCTGATACGAGACGTATCTAGTGAAGGCTGAATCTCTTTCTTTAAGGGTCATGGACCTGAGTTATTGTTTTTCCTTTTGGTTTTAGCCCGTGAGGGTTTCTACTAAAACCCTAGACTATCTCTTTTTCTCTTTATCGTGTTTAGCTCATTTTTATGCAGAACTTATTTAAAGTTGTCGTTAAACTCTTAAGAGTGATTATCAGTTAATTAGATTATCGTTATTGTGTTAATATCCTGGATTGGAGTCATCTCTATGCCTTTTCTTGTTGTTTGTAAACTCAGAGATTTTAGAAAAGCAAAGAGTTCATTCTTGATTACCGGTAGTGGAAAAGATCTTGTTTGGTTAGGCCAAAATAAGGTCGTTGGTCACTAAAGCGTAGCCCATTATTCACCCTACTGTTGTTATCTTTAATGTGCCCATTTTCACGTTGGAAATACTAAGTTTAGTGAACCAAAAAGCACATCCAGTACCTAGAAGTGAGACTTTTGTTGTATGCAAGATGCAAGTTGAGGACCATCTTTTTCGAAGTCGATTCATAATTGAAAATAAAACTTTTTATTTCATTATTGATGATAGTTGTTAACAAAATTTGGTGTCGCTAAAAATGATTGAATCGTTGGGATTTGAAATGGATTGTTATCCTGTATCAGACCAGATTAAATGGGCTAACAACGACAATAGGGAAATTACTTGTATTTGGTTTGCTTAGTTTCTTGAAAACCAGTAGCTCGTAAAACAAAAATAGAATCGTAATGTCCAGGATAAGAAGAATTCTCTCACCAAGTGCTCGAGAAGAAATTGAGAAAATCAGGAGAAGGGAGAAGAAAGGAGTAATGTGGATAGTAGATGTTCAGGAGCCAGCGGCGCAACAACAGTCAACAGCGGAGAAGCTAACAGGAATCAAGTTAGATGTAATACTTACTAGGTTGGATATGTTAGTTACTCTTGTGAAGAATCAAAAGTCATTCATCTTCGAGAAGACACGCACCATGCATCAGAGTATTAATAGAGGCACTATCAAGGATACCAGCAGCAAGAGAACAAGAAACAACATTGTACCAAGTACACAACACAGAAGTCAAGGATACAGCAGTGGGGTGCACATGGCCAGAGCCGTCAGAGAATGAAGAGTCAGTAGCGCCAGAGGAAGCGCACGGAGGAGGAGCAACAGCAGCCAGTGGTACTGGTTCCGAAGCCAGAGAAGATGATGCTTATAGAGGATACGCTGAGGGAGAGATCAGAAGCACAATCAGAGTTCATGCAAAAGTTTCTACATATCATCGAATCAGCAAGGAGCACCGGAACCATGATGGCACCAAACACGATGAAGAATGGAACGATGAAGGATTATGCACAGACATACAAGGAGTACGTGCCACTGACGAAGATGAAGCCACGGGAAGCCATCATTTCAGTAGAAGAATATGTTCCAGAAGAATGATACAACATACCAGAGTACGCCGTAGGAAGACCAGGCATAAGAACATAGAAGACGTACAAGCCACCAGCGGAGTATACGGAGTTAAACGTTCCATTAAATTATCTTTTCTTAGAACTCAGCAAGATGAAATACATACCATTCCCGTACAATAGAGGAGTACCAAGAGGTACGCATACAACAGATGTCCCATTTTGTATCTCCCAACGGTACCGCTGCCACAAGATCGCAGACTGCATCCACTGAAGAAACATAGTTCAAGAGTGGATAGACAACAGAGATTTACTACAGTACGTGAATACGAAGAACCTATATGAACATAAAATGGTAAGAGTAATATTCAGCAGACAAGACCAAGAAGATAATGAAGAGGAGCTGAACCGCAGCACGCATAATCTAAGGAGGATGGAAGCAGAAAGCGCAGCGCAGCAGCGGAGCCAGGATACTCACAACCTCTTTTTTCGCAGGAAAACTACTTCAGGGATACGACACTTCAGCACTTTGATCCCCTAGTGATCACATTAGATATAGGTGGTTGGGAAGTAAAACGAATCTTAGTAGATACATGGAGTTCGATGGATATTTTGTTTTACAACACCTTCCACAAGATGAAGATAGCGCTAGAGGAAATAATGAAGACAGATGATGACGTGTACACCTTCAACAACAAGAGGATTCAGCCGGCAGGGTCAGCTTATCTCGATGTAGAAGCTGGACCTGTTATGTTAGGAGTATTATTCACAGTCATCGACGCAAGCTCATCATACAGCGCAATCATGGGGAAAAATGGATACATAAAATAAACGTTGCATCATCGTCACTTCATCAGACGTTGCAGTTTTCTACGCCAATGGTAACCATGGAGATCAGCGGAGAGAAGACAGTCAGGCGCAACAATCAAAGGGTTTTTGGGCCAGCAAATGCAAGATTAGTCATGGAAAGCTCACCAAGAGGATTGGACACCAAAGAGAAGAGCGAGATTATAATTAGGAGAATGCAGCGTAGAAAAATAACATCTAGCGAGTACGCACCAAGCGTACCCACTACGGAAAGAAGAATGAAGAGCAGAAGAAGATCAAGCGCAGGAGAAAAACAGCCAGGAAGCAGCAACGAAGGCAGAAATGAAGAATGAAAATAGGAAGGGGATAATACTCAAACTAGTTAGGCAGTGGATAGTAAGAAGGCAGAAGGAGAGCGGAGACGATGAAGACAAGAAGAAGTGGTGCAAAAAGATAGCAGAAGCGTATAACAGAGCAGTGCCGAGAAGAAGACAGAAGGTCGAAGAGTTAAAGAAGAAAAGCGCAGAGAGGAGATCAACAACGAAGGTGCAGAAGAAAACGCGTGGATGAATATGATTTATGCCGTGCAATGAAGAGAAGAAATCGCAATTCCCAGATCCTACACAAATGTAAAATACTCGCGTAAGTACATGATTACTTTGTAAGCACACTTGTACGTTATTAATGAGTAAAAAAGTGACTGTTTTCTCCAAAACAGAATGAAGAAGCTAAGAAATCGCAATTCCCGGATCCTACAAAAATGTAAAATATTCGCGAAAGTACACGATTACTTTGTAAGCACACTTGTACGTTATTAATGAGTAAAAAAGTGACAATTTTATAATAATGATGATGGCCCCTTTGAAAAGACGAGGGTACCGAGTACACCACCAATCTTTTATTTTAGTCCACCTATAAGTCAAACCTTGAACGGTTCCTGTAATCAAGAACTCAAGAACAAGATCTCCTTCAGATCTGATTGATTCACACAAGGGAATCAATACAAGAATCCGAAAGGCTATGTCAACAACCAAGTACGAT
>JAJJMA010065282.1:21692-39487 GCA_023529015.1 Papaver nudicaule
TTTTTTTTTTTTTTTTTTTTAAGTTATCCGTGGCGCCATAGGTTTCATGGGCCACGACCTTTGTGGCGCCACAAGCCACTATGCTTAGTGAGGTCCCCAGTGTCATGTATGTGAATACATACATAGGCTAGGTCTTAGCCAAGAAAAAAATAAAAAGAAGGGAGAGGTTTTACCCGTTTTAGCAGAGAACTTTTCCTTCTTCTTGTCGTGATCAAGTCCTTGTTTCTC
This sequence comes from Papaver nudicaule, assembly GCA_023529015.1. NCBI lineage: Eukaryota > Viridiplantae > Streptophyta > Magnoliopsida > Ranunculales > Papaveraceae > Papaver > Papaver nudicaule. Next base: position 21,921 of record JAJJMA010065282.1, read on the forward strand.
CTTGATCATCTCCACCTGGAGAATGGTTATGCAATTAGTTAATTTTCTGAGCAGCGCCTTTGGTGCAAGCTTGGGTGGTGTACTTTCCAGCAAGACGCGCCCATTGGTGTTCAGAGTTGAATCCGTAGTGTTGAGTGAGGTGGATCACCGAAGCTTTACGAGACAATGACCAATCCAGTGGTAACCGGCAGCAACAGTTGGTAGAGAGATACCAGGGGAGTCGATCGTATTCTTTTTTTCTTGGTGTGGATCTGAACGTCTTCTGTTTTGGTGTAGAGCATGTTTCGTCCCGTCTCGGTATCCGCTTTACAGAGACTCCCCCCCAAAGCACAATGATTGCGCCAAGTCCCCAGTCGTTGAGGAGGGTGTTGGAGTCAAAATAGGCGAACTACTTGATGAAGATGTTTACCTCGCCGTCTTTACTGAGTAGTGAAGTTCTAGGAGGATGTTGGTGATATGAGATGTGTTGCCATGAGGTGTGGCTCCATGGACTTGGTAGCGTCGTGGATGTTGGCGCTATGAGCTTTGCACCATAGTCTATTCGTTGTAAACTCCGACAGTTCGCGTCTTGCGTGTCTCCTGATGTTTGCGTCATATATCTTAACTCACTAGTTGTATCATCACGAAATTTTTACACATGGTTGTAGACATCCAGGGAAGCATTGTGTCCAAAAATCTCTTCGAGACTCCTCGTAGATTTTCCGTAGTACTCGACGTGGTATTGCACATGATTCCTGATTGCGCGTCTCGCGTGTGCTGTAGTGTTTGTGTCGTATCTCCCAATACCCTTGCTTGATTGGTACAAAATTTTAGTATGTGTTGGGAGACATACATAGAAAGATTGTGTCCGAAAATCTTTCCAAAATCCCTTGTGGATTTCTCAAACCGGTCGTTTCTTCGCGACGGAAGTTGCTGGCGCAAGAAATTCTGACAACTCTTCTTTTCCCCAATGTTCACGCCATATTTCTCAAACCACATGGAGTTATTGTATGAAATTTTACCACAAATTTGTAGACATTAAAACGGAGTTTATGTATAAATTTTACCCAAGAACTCCTCACGAGCTTTCTGCAGCAACTGTTTTGGTTTCGTATGTAAGTTCTGTTCACTTACTTCGGTGTGCTGTAATGTTGGTGCCATATCTCTTGATCCACGGATTGGATTGCCACGAAACCTTTACACATAACATTATACACCTGTAGGAAGATGTTGTCCAAAATTCACCTTCAGATCTCTTACTGATCTTCCGCGTTGCTCGTTTTCGTGAAGGTTGTCGTACATCGAACTTGTTTGTCTCCAGAGTAGGTTTGCTCCATGGAGACCCATAATAAAATAACTTCTCCACAAGATGGTTTACCGTACTTGATTGGTAACTCTAACGCTGAGGTTGTAGGCAATAGTGTTGATCCAGAGAGTTAATGAAGACTGGGAGGACATTCTGTGGAGTCACAGAGGTATATGGTGGTGAAAACATCTTGTGGGGCTAAGGTTTGGTGAATTTCTTGTTGTAAGAGATATCTTCTGGGGAAGGTAATTTTCTGTTTTGTAGCTCTGTGGGATTTTGTTTTAAAGGTGTTTCATGGTTCCGCGAATGCGGAGTCACGGAGATAGTCTTGGTTGAAGGTGTGAGGCTATGGGAATATTTCGTGGTGGAAGGTATTATAGAATTTGAAACTTGGGAAGGTCTAGTGAGACAAATACCTTGAATCCCCGTATTTGCTCGCACATCGCTTGCTCCAGAAGTTTTAACTCTGATTCCGTAGAGATGATTGTCTCTTCTAGCATGTTGTGGTAGAACCTTAAGTGAACACGTAGGAAGTCTTTCCCATTCTCCGTATATTGGCACATCTTTTGAAGTCCTTGCGCTTGGAGTACTCCACTCTGTCATCTTTTTGGATCTGGGTTGCCACCGAAGGATGTCGGAGACTCGTTGCTAGTGATAGCGGAGAGGAGCGCCACCACCATGATACTGCTTGCTCGAAAGACGAAGACTTGATGGTGTTGTTACCAGGAGGATCCTGCGAAGATATAAATCCTGGTGGCTTTGAGGCTTCTGTAGAGGCGTCGGTAGTGATGTCGGTGTTGATTAGAGTTCTTCTCTTGGGTCTCCCTTCCTTCGAGAGATCTGTAGCGGGTAGTCCCATGATGTATGGATATCTCTGGTCGAGTAGGCTCTTCCCGTGTTGTATGGATATCTCTGGTCGAGTAGGCTCTTCCCGTGTTGTATAGATATCTCTGGTCGAGTAGGCTCTTCCCATGTTGTATGGATATCTCTGGTCGAGTAGGATCTTCCATGATAATGAAGCGCTTTGGTAGAGACAAGGGAGTATCTGTTGTACTTGACGTTACCCTTTGGGTCGTGGCAGCCGGTATTGCTATCGGTACTTGGTGGAGTGAAGAGCGGCGGTGGCGAGGAGTCCCCATCCATATTTTCTGATATCTTATCAGTGTCTCTCATTGGGTTCGCCTTTCCTCGTGCAGACACATGTGCATTGGCCTTTCGAAGATTAGTAGGCAGAGCGTTCTCTCTAGTTGTTGAGAATCATCGGGTCGGGGTAATCCGGTTGTTCCATCCTTATTCGGACGTCTAATAGCTCCAGTACTTCGTCGAAGATGATGAGTCTGGGAATCCTGTATAGGCTTCAGTCCTCGTACTCCCCACGGTTGTTGTTGCAGATCTGCATCTTGTGCTTGAGTCACATTCTTGTTCAGGACCCTTCGAGTTGTATTGTGTCAATACCCTGTTATCTGGTTTGTTAACAGGTTTTCTGTTATCACGAGCTTCTTCAATCCTTACTGCTTGGATCTTTCTCTAGCAAGACAGGGACGATTGTGGTTGATCACCCTGCGGCGTCGACAGTTTGAAGTCTGAACTTCCTCCAGTGAGGAGCATCCCATAAGAGAGGGGTCTTTTGGATAGGGAGGTTGGTGTGGACGAGATAGAGATGAGCCTCCTCCTCTTGGTTCTCCAGGGGGTTTCTCTCGATCGAGTAGCAGAGTTGGATTGTTGGACATGCTTGTGTTCAGGTTTGTCTTGAGAGTCCAAACCCCGGAGTTCCTGGCTGGCTGCAGTGGTAACTCTAGAAGTCCCCATGTCTCGTCGTCATTCTCATAGTGATGATGGAGTTGTTCGTCCCTTCAGTGTTTGTTGGTAAGTCATTTGTTGTCATGGGTACTACAAGCTTGATTTACCCCTTTCTAATAGTTGCAGCGTCGTGACTTGTGGCGCCATCACTCGTGGTGTCGTAGCTTGTGGGCGTCGTGATCCGCTTCGACCCATACTGTCACCTGAAGTTTCCAAAGCGAGCTTGAAGTCGTATGCTCTGGGTGTGTCACCTCTGTAGCTGGACTCTTCCTCTAATTCCCTTCGGTGATGGTACTCACGGAAGGTAAGTTGTTGTTGTACTGCTCGTTGATGATGTTGATGTCGCCGTTGGCATTACAAGCCTCTTCGCTTCTTAGGGGTTTGGCCCTCTCCGTAGCGCTGGTGCAGGCGAGGCAAGTCTTTTGTAGTTTCATGGAGGGCTCAGTAGACAAGGATCATTTCGCAGAGCTCCAATGCCGGGCAAGGTTGTCGTACTAAGTGCATGCTCTGCCAGTGGGGGCTTCGGGAGTTTTCTGAGTCTCAGTACTCGGTGGTGTCGATGCTCTCCTCTTGCGGGTTTTCCAGGGTTTTCCTCTCGAGTGGCTCTCCTCGTGGTGAGTCCCCAGTGACTCGGTGAATGTGTGCTATCATATAAAAGAGGGGTGGACGAAGTACCTTATTGGTTGAGGGGGTCCTCATTGACTCCCTTGGGTTCTCCAGGCGTGGCTACTGCCTTTGCGATGCTGCTCTTTTGTACAAACCGCTTCATGAACTCCAGAGGAAGTGTCTCCTGGTTGTTGTAGATCCATGGGCGTCCCAGCACCATGTCGCTCTCGACGACTCCCTTAACAATGTGAAACTCCGCTATGGTTGGGATCGTGGTGATTTCAACGGGAAGGTCGATCCACCCGTAAGTGCGTACTTCGACCCCGTCAGGACCTTTGATGATGGTAGGGGCATGGATGGCTCTGCTGCGAGGGATGTTAGCGGCTCTGAGAGTCATGGCTGAGATGATGTTCACTGGGGATCCCAGGTCGATGAGTGTCTTCGAGAGTTCAGCATGAGAGAGGCGGGCGGTTGTGAGGAGTCCCCATCCTTGTCCATCTGTTGGCTCCCCCTGCTTGGACATTGTCTGCTCATTAACTTCCTTGAAGGGTAGGCGTTTTCCCGATACTACCATGTTGAGTGCTGTGAACATGCCTTTCCGCTGTGGTTTCGAGAGGCAGCGATTCTCGCATAGTAGGTACATTATCTCCTTCACTCTCTTGTTCACCGGTTCCTCAGGGAAGGTGAATGCTCGAACGGGTAGAGGATCTTGGTATACTCCTTCGTTTCCTAGGTGCAATTCCCCGGACTCCACCTTGGCTTGAAAAATTTGCTTAAAGGTAAAGTAGTCCTTGGTAGGGTGAGTAGTGATTTGGTGATAGCGACAATACCTTGGGCTTGCTACCTCTTCGGCTGTAGGAGGTTGTCGTATCGGAGGGAGTTCGATTGCCCGTCCTGGATCCAAGTGTCCAGCAACTCTAGTACCTCCTCTATGGGAAACGGGTAGTCTGGTATCTCTGGTCTGGCTTTTTGCCTCCGCATCTCCGGTTGTTGCGGCCCTCCTTGGTTCATGTTCTTGTTCGGGGTCCCCGGAGCTGAATTAGTGCGTTTTGGATGCGTCATTTCCGTGGCAGGGCCTTTCCTATGTACTTCGTGCGGGTACGGTGGTCGGTGTTGGTGGATAGGTAGCGCCACCTTTCTTTCTCGATTTCGTAGTAGCTTTTTCCAAGTCGTCTGCCGTGACGTAGTGGGATGGTTGTCCTTCTCCTTGGCGAGATTCTTCTGGAGAAGGAGGTGCTTCATCACCTCGGATGTGGATGACGGACGAGTAGACGCATGTAGCGGCTGCCTCAGGGGTTCCCTTGACCGGTGAACTCGACAGCTTCGAGGTTAGAGTTTAGAGACAATCCAGGATCCCTAGTTGCGTGTCGAACATTTTGTCTTGGCTTTCCGCGAGGACAACTTCACGTTTAGCCAACTCCTCCATAGTTAATGCTCCTGACACTCCTTTTCTTTTCTCGGTGATAGCGCCGACCTTAGTCGTGGTGTGAGTGTAGAAAATGCCTTAGCCCATTAAAGGCGCCCAAGAAGTGATTTTGTACAAGAGGGCTACCTTAGAAGTGAAGAATGGCAACAGCGGCAACCCTCAGCGGCTACCACCCAAGTAAAAAAGGTGCTGAGTAGAGCAAGGGAAGAGCGGCATACTCCAGTCAGCGAAAATAGCACGTCACCGACAAAGGCTGATAAAATTGGTTGAGCATTTATGATGGGTCAGAACGGTCGGATTGTCAGAGTTGACCAGTTGACTCAGTGGAGTTCGGTCATCGATCTTATCCAATCCAAGACGTAGGACGCTGAAACCTTGAGGAAGGTCGGCGGTATTGAAGGTTGGCGGAAGCGGACAAATAGTGTCAGAGTCATATTGTTTGTATTAGCTGTATTCCACCATGTAGCCAGCGCCTATAAAAGGCCATGTATCACAACTGGGAGAGGGGTTGGAAAAGTGAACTCTAGGGTTGATCTATCGAGAGACAAAGAACTCTTCTTACTCTCCTTGGCTCAATTTCTAGGGAAGAACTTAATACTCTGTAGAGTGATTATCCTTAGCAAGGTGAAAACTAATGCAAGGATTCAATTAATAACATGCTTGAGAGTTATTGCTTGTTTATCATTCATACCATACTTATGGCGTCATTATCTTCTCCTGTTTCTTGCATGTATCTAAGCACGGCAGTATATATATATTAACAGTGGTTTTACTAGTATTGTACGCATTATAACATGTTTTAGATACTTAAGTATGGGTGTATTGGTAAAATCTCACCTATGGAGATTTTACCAACTACATTTTGGTGCTAGAAACAGGGATTGAACCTGTGTTTTCTTAGATTTTTGTTCTTGGTTTGCAAAAATAAAGGTTGTTTTCGGCACTAATAGTGTTCTTAATAGTAAATATGCTGCTGATAGTTCTTAACCATAAGTATGCTGATAAATCTTTCAAAATTTTCCTTTTATAGAAGTCTTTGAATGTATTACTGCTGTCAGCCTTTGTAAAATCATTGAAAAACCTTCCTTTTAAGATATGTTTGGCGTCATTAGTGTGTTAATGATTGTGTTTAGATGTTGTTCCTCTCACTTAGAACGGCATAAGACGATTTTTTTCTTCCTGACTTACAAAACTGAGGCTGTTGTCTTTCCTTAATGAAGATGTTGGTTTCAAAATATGAGTTTCAGCTCTCTTGTTACAAAAATGTTGCTTTTGGTGCGTCACAAAAAGATTATGCTCAATCATCTTTAAATCTTTCTTTCTTTGATAGTGTTGTGCATGTCATAATGGGTCTAGGTTGATGAAAGGATTCTTATTTTAGGTTTGATTCTCAGTATTTAGCATCTTGATAGCTAGACTTAGTGCTTGTTGTTCTTAGTCTTTGTGTCATAATATGGTTAGTGAGTTAAAATTTTATGAAACGTCATTAGCAGAAACTACACGCCGTACAAATTTTGATCCATATTGCGAAAAGGGTTGTAAAATTGGGGTGTTTTTGTTTTCATGGATTTCAAAAATTAGGGTTTTCTCAGCTGCCGACAAGATTAGGTCATGTTATGCAAATAGTACAACCACGCCTGCACTATTTTGTCTATTCTTTACTTTACTGAAATTTCTCAACCACCTCCACTAACCAATTTGGCATTTGCTAATAGTCAAGCTAGCTTAATACTGTCAGGAAGTGCTTTTGTTGTTTTCTACGCAGGATACCAAATGACGACTAAGCGGAAAGGAAGTACGGCGTCAACAAGTAAATCTCCAAAGTTTCCCATATCCGCTCAGTCAGTACCCCTTCCTAATCGACATAACCTAAGGAGTTCAGTGGTACCACAGTCAGGTTTTGCACATGATTTTTTCTTGAGTGGCAGTGCAAGTCAGCAGACAACAACTCCACAGCCAGTGACACAGCAACAGCAACCAACAGCGCCAGCAGTAGAACAACAGCAGACAGCAGCAGTGCAGGCGGCGGTATCTCAACCACAGTCAGCGGCAATGGACAATGTTTTTATAGAAGATATAACTCATTTGGAGGGGATACCATAAGAGGAAGATGAAGTAGAGGTCCTTGTGCAAAGTAAAGGAAAAGCTGTGGATGACGGTACTACGAAGGAAACAACAATTGCGACACTTCTTATGCAGTTGAAGGGTTATCAAGGGCAGTAGGCGGCAGTCTCAATACCAATGGTTTATTTTCAAGGGCAGCCGGTAATGGTCATATGGTAAACGGAAACACTTCAAAGCAGGTAGAAGGCAACAACAAAATGGCGGCGGTTGCTGGAACATCAAAGACAGCGCCGATAACAGTATTAGAAGGAAAAGCCGGGTCCATTAATGCCACAGAGGAAATGTTGAAGAAGTTATTTGAACAGAGTACCATAAATCAAGCCCAGATGCAGTTGCAGATGCAGAGGCAGATGGATATTATCCTCCAAAGTAATCTACAATTGGCAGAGCAGCATAGGCAGTTAATGGAAAGTCGCAGCAGAAGTCGCTCAACTCGTACAGTTCATAATACTCAAAAGAGCAGATCTATGAAGCCAGAGGTGGCAGCATCCACAGTGAAAAAGGAAAAAGGAAGTAAGAAGGCCGAAAATCTAATCATAGTGAGAAAAGTTTCGCCGACTCGGATAAGATGAATGATATGAATGAGTATGTGGCAAAGCAATTACGCCGTATGAAAAGGAAGTTGGCAGAAGCCACATGCCCACCAAAGGGCGAGAAATTAAAGAAGGCAATCTCAGAGGCATAAAAGACGCCATTTGTAGATGAGATCACTCATGGGCATGTATCCAAGAGATTTTGTATGCCAACTTTCACATCAATCTTTGACGGCACAGGAGATCCATCTCAGCATTTACAATGTTACATGAGAGATTTAACAGCATGGACTGGCTCAGATTTAATAATGTGTATGTCTTTTGCCGCCTCACTCAAGGATGAAGCTTCGGCGTGGTTTGGTAGTTTGGAAGCAAAGTCCATTAAGAAATACGCAGAGCTGGAAGAAATTTTCATAGCGAATTATATTCAAAACAAGAGGGTACGCCCAGGGGTAGAAAAGTTGTTTAATAATAAGAAGAGACCTATGGAAACATGCAGAAGTCATATCATGAGATGGAGAAAACTTTGTAGTGAAGTGGGATCGGCGGTTTCTGACAAAGAGAAAATGCGGGCGTTCACTAGTTCAATGGAGACAAGTGACCCAATGTTCCAATCTTTGTATTGGACCCCGGCGACGAATATAGGAGAGTTGAGAGCTAGACAAAACGAATGGTTGCCATATGAAGAAATGCAAGAGGAAGAAGAGCGCCAGAAGAAAGAAAAAGCAAGGCAGGCTAATTCTATAAATAATTTGTCACCAGTAGAGCAGGAAGAAATGAGGAAAGAATGGATTAGAATGGAGCAGAAAAAATCAGAGACAGCGGTGGCAGGTCCTACCTCAACGGCAGTCGTCCCACATCAGCAGCAAGGACAACAACAATATCAGCAGAACACCGCTCAGCAATGGAATCAAGGGAAAAGAGATACTTATGCTGGGAGAGATGATCAAGATAACAGAGGAGGCTATGATAACAGAAACAGATACGCCAATAATGACAGAAGAAATTATGGTGACAATAGAGGAGGATATGACAATCGGCGGCAGGGCAATGGTGATAGAAGATTCAACAATGATAACCGAAGGTTCGGCGATAGAAGGCCAGGATACCCAGATTTCCAAGACGCCACATTACCAAAACTTCGTGTTACGTACACTGATGCATGGGGGCAAATAGAAAGTTCGGCGTCAAGGAATGAAATACGCTATCCATTTAACAGAGGAAATCCCATGCACCCTATTTCAAACACCAGTCAGTATTGCCAGTACCATCAATTCCATGGTCATTCAACTGAGAATTGCACAGGAGTTCAGAGGGAGGTGCACAGATTCATTCATATGGGAAGGTTCCAAGATTTTTTAGAATTACCTCCAGCACCGCCAATGGAAGTTCAGCCAATTCAGGTTGTACCAACGAAGCCTGAAGTTTTTGAAGTAGAAGTTCAGCGGGATCTCAAAGAGTTAAATTGTTTCTCCATCGTGCATTCAACGATTAGTAGAGATGAATTCCATAATAACGTCATGTCAAGGATTCATAAGAGGGATAGAAATGGTAAAGAAATTTTCAGTGTCGCCGTCAAGAACAGCCCATTATTGGAATGGATGAAGAAGTCGGTCAGCTTTTCGGCGGTGGAGCTGTCACCTGAGGCAAGAAGTCATTTGGATCCGTTGGTGCTAACTATCCAAATGGGAAAATTCAAAGTCCCAAGAGTACTGGTGGACCCAGGTAGTTCTGTTGATATTCTCTTCAATTCAACGTATCAGGCTATGGATTTTAAAGAAGAACCGGTGGAACCTTTAGTTCCTTCCACATATAGTATCTATGGATTTAATGGGATAGCATCTAAGCCTAAAGGAGAGGTTAAGCTGAAAGTTGTCACATGTAAGACTTTGGTCATGGATACTACTTTATGTGTTGTGGATGTAGACTCGCCATATGCAGCAATTCTTGGAAGACCATAGTTACATAGCATCAAGGGAGTACCTTCGACCTATCATCAGCGGTTGAGATTTCCAACTCCAGAAGGGGTAGCTGAATACATTGGTGACTCATCTACGACAAAAGCATGCAATGAAGTAGACGTCAAGATGCGTGAAACTCGAAAGGAAAGATTAAATGAGAAAAAGAAGCAGACTAAAGAATTAGCCAAAGCCAAAGAAATAAATGAAGTAGTCGCTGACCCTAGCAAATATGTTCTTTCTGTGAAGGAGGGCGACTCTGCAGCAAATTCTTCGGCGGCACCCTTATAGCAGTTAAAGGAACCTTCGCCTATGGGAGAACCAGAGTTACATTTCACAGCGGTAGAACCCACAAGAGACATCAACATAGGCGAGGGAGATGCTCCTAAGATAGTAAAAATTGGCACTTTGTTAAAAGAAGAAGAATATCGGCGGTTAGAAGCTTTACTAAAAGAATATGTGGATGTTTTTGCTTGGGGCATGAATGAAATGCCTGGTATTGACCCAGAAATTGCATGCCATAAATTGGATATAGATCCAAAAATCAGGTTATTCAAGCAGCGTATAAGGAAATTAGCGCCAGCATACAAGGAGGCGGTGGAAGCAGAGATTGACAAGATGAGAGCGTCAGGAATCATTAGACCAGTTCAATATCCTGAGTGGATAGCTAATATGGCTGTGGTTCCTAAGAAGAATAAAGGAGTAAGAATCTGTATCGACTTCAGCGACTTGAATAGGGCGTGTCCAAAGAACAGCTTTCCATTACCAAGCATAGATCAGACTGTTGATGCCACTTCTGGGCATGAGCTACTATCTTTTATGGACGGCTACTCTGGGTACAACCAGATACCGCTGGCGGAAGAGGATCAACGGCATACAACATTTTTCTCTACTAAAGGTTTATTTTGTTACACAAGAATGCCGTTTGGTCTCAAGAACGCAGGTGCCACATACCAAAAGATGGCTCAGGATATGTTCGAGAAATGGATAGGAAAAACTATGGAGGTATACGTTGATGATATGTTGGTCAAGAGCAAGGAAAAGAAGAATCACGTGCAAGATTTGAAAGAAATTTTTGATCACATGCAAATAACTAAATTAAAGATCAACCCAGCGAAATGCGTTTTCGGCGTTACCTCTGGAAAATTTTTGGGTTATGTTGTCACAAAAAATGGAGTAGAGGCAGACCAAGCAAAAGTCAAGGCCATCCTGGATATGCCTTCGCCGGTAACACTGAAAGATGTTATGCGCTTAAATGGCACATTAGCGTCTCTTAACAGATTTATATCTCGACTCTCTGATAAGTGCAAATTATTTTTCCAAATGCTGAGGAAGGGAGAGAAGTTCAATTTGACGGACGATCATGAAGTCGCCTTTCAGGGAATAAATTAATACTTAGCCACTTTGCCAGCTATTCAGCCGCCGGAACATGGGGAAGAATTAAGAGTTTATCTGGCGGCCACATCATCAGCGGTTAGTGCAGTGTTGGTGCGGACAAAAGGAGGAGAGACACCAATCTACTACATCAGTCGAACTCTGCAACCTGCTGAGAAAAATTATACTAAGATAGAACAATTAATATTAGCTCTGGTTTTCGGTGCTAGTCGACTCCGCCCTTATTTTCATGCTCATCCTATAACAGTACTCACCAAAACTCCCATTGAAGCCATACTTCATAGTTCCCAAAGAGCAGCGTCAAATACGAAATTAGGACGGCTTAAAGGTCGCAGGTTATCGCCGACTTTCTGGCAGACTTTCCAATCGAAGAAGAAGAAGAAGAAACTGAAGACATCCCGTTCATGGAAAAAGATGATCCAGATGAAGGAGTTCCAGACCTATTAAAAAGAGATCCAAATCGGTGGGAGGTATATGTAGACGGTTCAGCTAATAGAGAAGGCAAAGGAATCGGCATAGTCTTTATTTCGCCAAAGGGTTCAAGGATAGTTCATTCCCTTAGGTTAGAATTTCCATCTACAAACAATGAAGCAGAGTACGAAGCGGTAATACACGCCATGAGGCTTATCATTGAGATGGACATCAGCAACATCCGTTTAACCAGTGACTCTTGTAGATGGTGAAAAATGAGAGAGGGACAAGATTGTCAAAACACTCTCGAAACCATGCCTTATTAAAGGCAATCGCCTATTCAGGCTCATTGCTCAGAGTGCAACCCATTCCATGAGCTCGACAAACTCTCTATGAGCTCTCTCTTATAACTCCGGTGGGGAGGGTAATATCATAGTGCAGTACTAATAACCTCACCAACATATTAAACCCATTGATCTGCTTCATGTGGACACCCGTCTCGATATCAGAACCAGGACACTTAATGGTAGACGGTGAAGAGTTAACAGAGATGTATCCTCATGGATTTCCTCTTAATACGACTCAACATACGAGTCTTGATGCAAACCTCAGGAATATTGAAGCTCCAGGCCGGTCCAGAGCTCTCTGAGAGGCATACATCGGCCTAAACAGGCTTAAGCAGATCTAATCCCAAGTTCAGGATGGTCTAGCCTAACATGGATAAGCACGCCATGACTTCAAGTGTGTTGTAGCATAAGCACACACACCACAACTAAGGCACAGGTTGCCCCAAAGTCGACCCTGTCCAGATGCCAAAGTCATAACGCCACATATCATGGCACTCGGAACCATGAACCACCATGGATTTACGAGAAATTGGTGCAAAGACGCCACAAACCTACTTGGCCTTGGCCAAAAGCCAAGGCCACGCCACAAGACACGGCCACAAACAAACTGGCCTTGGCCAGAAGCCAAGGCCATGGCGCCATGAACCATGGCGCCACAACAAGTTGGCCTTGGCGCCATAACTCATGGCGCCATGGAACAAGCGCAAAGCGCCTTAGAAACTTGGCCCTGGCCAAAAGGCCGTGGCGCCATGAACTATGACGCCACTACCATAAACCTAGCACAAGGCGCTTCAAGAACTTGGCCCTGGCCAAAGGCCAAGGCCGTGGCGCCAAGAGCCATGGCGCCATAGAACTAGCGCAAAGCGCTTTAAGCTTAGCCTTGGCCAAGAGCCAAGGCTGTAGCCCCTTGGGCTATGGCGCTACGCACTCCTATGCACTTGCGTCCCATAGGCACTACGATCATATCTGGTCACGCCAGTTAGTCATACGACTCTACTTACTCAACTCAACTACGCAATATCCGCGTACCACTCGAGACATCAAAAACATCACACGGGGGGATAACTTTAGGGGTATTGGTCTGGCGGTCTACGACAGTTGAAAGAAACTGATGGAGATAGTGGACAGTTACGAGAAGATGGCGCGAGTGGGCATGATTTACACGACTCAGGCAGTTGCGGAAACCAACTCATGTCCTCCACTCCCCCCACTCTTCCACGACTTCCACCTTCTCTGTCGAGAGATCAGGGTGAGTTCAAAACTATAAATAGAGGCTTCCTCTATCTTTCAAGGCAGAACGGCTAGAACACAGAAACAGAAACAACAACATCAGAGCCTCAGAGAAAACACACCTGAGAATCCAAACACGTTTCTAGCCTTGGAGATTTCCAGTCGACTTCACGACGGAGATCTTGAACTCTTACACCCAAAACACATCCTCAACTTGATCTCAAGTTTCTTCGTTGTTTCCCTCCCTAGACCAACCTCTATCCTCTCTGTGACCGAAGCAAGACGGGAATGACCATTTTCTTGGTTTAGGCTTGTCTTGTTCGACTTTGATCTCCGAGCACTACGAAAGTACCCAGAGACGGTACATTGTTTTTGCAGGTAAAAACAACTCTCAGCTAGTCATTCAGCAGATCCTAGGAAGATATGAAGCACATGATAGTTCACTGAAAAAAGTACTTACAACTGGCAAGGGAATACGCTAATAAGATCACTGGCATCGAATTCAGGCATATATATAGAAATGACAACAGACATGCTGAAGCACTGGCGTTTATCTCTTCTATGATGGCGGATCCGGAGGTGCCGTCAATTGCAATTGAAAGGGTAAAGATGTCGTCAATAGAAGACATAAGACAGAAGGAGGTTAGCGGTAGACATCGAAGAGTCGGCGGAAACAGATTGGCGGACTCCTATTAGATATTACCTAGAGCATCTCACCACTCCTGGAAACAAAATTCTAGCGCATAAAGTTATAAGCAGGTCAGGGAACTACGAGTTAAAAGATGGTGTATTATACAGAAGATCATTTGTTGGACCATTGTTGCGTTGTGTCTCAAGGGATGAAGGAAAAAAGCTGTTAAAAGAGATACATGAAGGAGACTGCGGAAACCATAGTGGACAGCGGGTTTTGGCTCTAAAAGTAAAAATGCAAGGCTACTATTGGCCTTGGATGAATGGTGATTCTGCAGAATATGCTAAGCGGTGTAGGAACTGTCAGCTCTATGCAAGAAGAATAAAAGCCCCAGCAGTCTCACTAAATTCAGTATTAAGCCCTTGGCCTTTTGCCAAGTGGGGGATTGACATCATTGGACCGCTAACACCAGGATCAGGACAAAGGAAATATATCATTGTGGCAACAGACTATTTTACTAAATGGTGTGAGGCCAAGGCGATTCGACAGAGAACGGGTAAGGAAGTGTTTACATTCATATGGGAGAATATATTCTGTCGTTTTGGCGTCCCGGTGGAAATCTGTACTGATAATGGAAAAGAATTAGTCGGCAAGAATATTGAAAATTTGTTAGCTACATACGACGTCAAGCTAGGAAAGTCAACTCCTATTTACCCTCAAAGCAATGGGCAGGCGGAAGCCACAAACAAAACAATAGGAATGGGGCTGAAAAAGAGAGTTGAAGGGCACAAGAAAGCCTGGTGCGAGCACCTTCATAATGTTTTATGGTCTTACAGAACCACAGTTCGAGAGGCAACTGGGGCATCTCCTTTCTTACTCACATTTGGTGCAGAAGCGGTACTTCCATCAGAAGTTATACTGCCAACAACAAAACATGAAGCTTGGGAGAAGAACCTCAATACAGACTTAATCTTAGCAAAACTGGATGATCTGGAAGAACAGCGGCTTATCGCCTTGACTCATATGGAAAATTATCATCGCCGTCTAGCTAGGGAATATAACAAGCGTGTCATCCCAAGAGAATATCATCCCGGCGACTTGGTGTTGAGAGAAGTACCGCCGTATCAGCAGAAGAAAGGATGTAAGAAGTTAGAACCAACCTGGGAAGGTCCTTATGTTATTAAGCGTGCAGCAGGTAGTGGAGCCTATGTGTTAATTGATGAGCATGGTAAAGAACTTGAGCATCCGTGGAATGCTAAGTTTATTGAGAGATTTTACCCTTAAGGTTGCATGTAAAATCCGAGATCTTGGGCGGGCATAATACCCCAGAAGTCTTATTAGCTTTTGTAATTTGCAGCAAATAAGATCCGGGGACGTAGGTTTGCTTTTATGCGCCGAACCCCGTTAACAAGTTATTGTGTCATTAAAATTCTTTACATACAGCGGTAAATTACAAGGCTCAATAGCCATACACTGAGGCAAAATTGCCATGAAAATTACAAGGCTCAATAGCCATACACTGAGGCAAAATTGCCATGAAAATTATAAGGCTCAATAGCCATACACTGAGGCAAAATTGCCAAGAATATCTTCAAGGCTCATACTGAGGCAAAACTGCCATAAAATTCTTGAGGCTAAATAGCCAGTTACTGAGGCAAAATCGCCATAAATCTTCAAAGTTGAAAAATTATACGCTGAGGCAAATTGCCAACATTCTCTGAAACAACATACGATAGCATAACTAAAAGTGCTCAAGGCACAAGAGAATTATTGTCAATTTTGGAATTACTTGCAGGGCATAACAAAACCATTTTGGATTTCAATGATAATAGCTTTGAATAATAGCGGGTCTGGCCACTCGAACTATAATTCCTTACGTGTTACTTGTTGATCTGTAAGTGATGGCTTAAAAATATAAAACTCCTATCATGGTTAACCACCCCACTTATAATGGATCGCCGACGGGCACAAGTAACAATGTATAACGTAATGTTGTGATGTGGTTAGCGGGATAACTGTCAGCTCATCATTTAAACCAAAGCGGATTTGGTTATACCGACGGCATAAAGGAAAAGAAATATTCAAATGTCTAAAAGCGTGCATATATAGAAAAACATAAAGATCTTACAATAAAAAGAGTTAACGAGGTAAACGTATCACATGATAATCGCAAGCAAGAAAACCCAGAACATGGAGCTAATAAAATTACACTTGTTGGCTTGAGGATGAACCATCCTTAAATATTTGTAATTCAGGAGGTTTCTTGGAATTGTCAACAGCTGTGTGAAGATCCTCAGCAAAAGTGCTATCATCATTCCCCTTGTCTTCAGCGGTAACTACGCTATTTCCCTTGTCAAATTGGTCGGCGTCCTGATTTCGATCTGCATTGGCGCCCTGTTCATTGCTGTTGTGGTTGTCATTATCGCCGACTGGATTATTTTCCCTTTCATCCTCACCAACTTCATCATCGCCACTTCCGTCTTCATTACCTTCACCATCCTCCTCTGAATCTGACCCGCTATCTACAAGAACAATATCATGGGCACTATCTTTATTCTCAGCAGTAGGAGCATCCTTCATGCCAGGAGGAAGGCGGTCACGACCATATTCCGCTGGAATATCTATGTCATGCCCAGGACAAAAGGTAGCCAAATACATTTGAATAGCAAGAAAACCGTTCATCCTCACATAGGCGGCATGTTCTTCTTCCTTTGTTTGAGCTTGGCAAGGTTTAGTTCAGACTGGAGGCAGCCATGCATCTTTTGAAGCTTGCTAGACTTGGAAGATTCAGCCTCAAACTTCTTCTTATAGTCTTGGAAAGTTTTAACTTCATTCTCCAGATTTGTGATCTTGCTAGTACACTGCAAATGTTCAGTCTCCAACTCATGCATTTTATCTCCACACGACTAATGATCCTTCACCTGCCCCTCTAGCTGAGTAATTCTGGAGGTACATCCTTCGTGTTCTTTTAAGACGGCGGATTGCTCTTCCAGCTGAGATTCAAGCCCCTTGTACTTCTCTGAAAATAAAGAAGAAAACAACTTAAACACGGAGGCAACAGTAAATTGGGAATTTGTTAGGCAGAAAATGAAACCCTAAGGAACTACCTTCTAGTTCATTAACATACTCATGAATGCCCTTCTTGGCAACATTTATTTCATCCAATTTACTTAAAACTTCTTGATCAGAACAAGGACCCACGGCTTGTTTGATCTTGAGTCTAAGGATATTATTCTCTTCATTTAACTGCCTAGCATGATCCCCGTGGATTTGGACGAAATCCTTGTGGTGCTGAATTTCATCTCGAGCGGTATCTCTTTCAGCGGTTCGGCAAACTAATGTAGACGATAAGCGAGAAATAATGGCTTCCTTATCCTTTAGTTGGGAGGTTATCTTCATATGGTCCACAATAGCTTTTTCTTTAGCTTTACGTTCCAATTCAGCTAAGCGGGAAGCGTTGTCAAGCTCACTCTTCGCCCACTCCACATCCGCTCGAGAAACTTTGAGAAGATGATCAAGATTTATATTAAGGTCAGTGACATGGCGTAACTCTCGGCGGTACCATCTAACATCTCGGTCAGAATCGAGCAACATGTTACGCTGCTTAGCATTAGCGCTAGTCAGCTTGTCAATTTCAATTTTGACCCGCCTCAATTGACCGTCATGATGTTGCTGGCGACCTTATAATAGACAGGGACTAAAAGTCGGGAGAAAGAAACAGTGGAATGCAAAACTACTTAGGGAAAGAGGAAGAAAGTGGCTAACCTTGGAGTTCTTGGTGATCTTTTTTCTCCTTGTTGTAGTAGTGACGAAGCCGATCA
>JAJJMA010065290.1:0-10675 GCA_023529015.1 Papaver nudicaule
ATTTACAATGTTATGCATAAGTGGTCTAAAGATCGATTTTTGTTATTGGGAAAGCCTATATGGATTGGGGAAAGCTGACTTTTGGTTAATAATGACTGACCTAGGATTAATTTGGGTGCAAACATAAAATCATCTAATATATGTGTAGACCTTTCGTCAAACACGTAATGGACATAAATTGCTGCTACTGTCTGCTACTGCTCCTCCTCTCATGAATAGTTCAAACCTTCAAAACCAAAATAGGTTCATTTCTCCTCTCATGAATAGTTCAAACCTTCAAACCTTCAAAACCTAAATGGAACAGAAGTGATTTGTGGGAGTGTAAAATCTGCATATAGACTTCACACCCAACAGCCATTAGATATTTGAATCACAAGTATGAACCCTAATCAAATAATCAAGGTACAAATGTAAGGAGAAGATACAAGGTGCCATGGATGCAACCCATATCATGAATTTATTACTTTCTTGGTGTTTTACTACATAAATCTCCATTAGAGAAGAGTTCTAGATCTAGATCTAGTTTTTTGGGGAAGAAGATGAGTAGAGGAGAAGGAGGAAGAGAGAGAAAATAAAAGGAGATCCCCCCTCTCCTAGGAGGTATTTCCTTTATATAGAGGAAATTTACATGATAATTACACAAATGCCATTATCTTAGCTACCAAGTAAAGAAGGTCTTCGGTGTGCCTCGTCTTCTTGTAGGTAGCGAGCGTATGTCGGTTTATCTCTTCGGCATACTTATTCCTCGGGCTTGGTCTTCACTTCAGGGAGGCTTTGGTCTCGATTAGGTAACTACTTCGGAGGGATTGGTGGATCGAGGTGGCATCTCCGAACGGCGGTCCATGGTTCGGAGTCTTAGTCTTCGGCTCTCTTCGCGTTCACAAGGCGTTATCTTGCTCTTCTTCCAGGATGATGACACGTGGCTCGTCCGAATTATGCCCCCACAGTTTGCTCCTTTGCTAATGGATGTTTCGAAGATTAGTCCGTTAGCGAATTCTTCTTGTCATAATTGATGGTATGAGACACGTGGATTCGCGAGATTCATGGAGTGTGCTGACTTGTGTTGTATCCTTCCATTTTTCTTCGGTACTTTGACTTGCTTCAGCAGCTTCGAACTTGTAACATTTACGTCTTTGTTGAGTTGTTGGGGAGGTATGCTTGATTATGTTGATTGCTATTATTTTCTTCGAAGGAGGTAGATGCCATGGATTTACTTTGGTGCTTGCACAACTGGGCTTCGTGAATGATGAATTGTTACTTCGAGGATTCTTTGAACATTGAGGTGACCTTCCTTGGTGTACTTCAAAATAGATAGATGATTGCTTCATGTTGTAACTAGTTCGAAGGGTGGTGGCCGAGATGTTGTCGAGGTGTTTCTTTTGTTGTGATATTTTGTTCCTTCGGACTATCTTTCGAGTGAGATGTGTTCTTGGCTTTCCATTGTTGTCGAAGGAACTGAGCGGAAGAGTACAAAATGTTTTTCGAGTATGCATACTTGCTCCTACTCTTACGTGAAGTTCTTAGACGGCTTCTTGAGTTGTTTGGTGTCGTTGTTGTTGCTGAAGAAATGAGCTTTGAAAAATTTTCATGCGGGATTCCCTTGTATAGTTGCCTCCCTTTTGCTTTCGAAAGTGAAGGAATTGAACTTTTGGGAAGCAAAAGGATTGTTTCTTCCCGAAGTGTACTATCTACAAAGTGAATTTGTTGTACGAGGAGGTTGTCATCCAATGGCTTTGCCCCTGCATTCTTTGGTTTGCTCCAATTATTGCTTCGGTGTGTTGACTTTGCGGCTCTTTATTGTGAAACGAATGATGCCATGCTCCTTGTATCATTTGATGTTGGGGTCTATGAGTGGGTCTTTAGCGAAGTTCTCGTATGTACAACCTTCCTCGAGCGTTTTTGAGAGCGAAGCCAATTTTGAAATCATTTTACTAGGATCTTATCTAAGAAACCTTGGTGCATGCTCCTTCTTGATGCTTTAATGAATGCTTCAAAGTAATATCTTTGTGATTTGCTTGTGCCCCTGTCTTGCATCTTTTTGTATTTCGGTTCATTTGCACTTCGAGCCATCCTGCAGAATATTTTGATTCATCCTGTAATGAAGTTAAGAGTATTGTCAATTCATTCTTTGATAAAGTATATTTTTGAATAATTCTTCAATGAAGTTTTTCTTTTTCATGATTGAGTCATGCTTTTCTTCGATGCATAGTTTTTGTAGTGTGACGTGATCATGCACGTACTTTTCTTCGATGTATTGCTTGCCTGGTAACTCGTGATCAAGCACGAAGTTTACCTTGCAAATTATAGGCTCCTAAGGTTACTTAGAGTGCAACTTCGGGGCTTACTTCGATGTGGGAGGTAGTAAACCAAGCTAGTGGGGGCGTACGGATCACCCTTCCCAAAGGCTTTGAGCTACTCGCGCTGGTTTCAAGCAAAACACTGGCTATCGAGACCATAGGTACCCGTTTTGCCTTAGTACGTTAGGTGGGTATTGAAGATACTAAGTATCCTCCGAGAGAACATGGTGGTGTTCTGATAACCCATTTATCCAAGTAGAGTAGGAAACTTATGGTGGGTAGCTGCTATGTGTCTCGATAATAATGTAGCACAATGGGGGAGTGCCGGTCAAAGCTGGAACTTAGACATGGTAATGTTCTCCTATCGCGGCCTGGAGTTCAACTTTTTCTTTTCTCGCTAGCCCCTCCTCAAGGCTTGTGCTTGATTTTTGGAGGAGGTCCCTCGGTTGCGTAACTCGCTTGCCATTCCCGTGAATGTAAAAGCTAATTAGCTGCCTCGGGGTTCCACCCACCTCTAAAGGTAGATGTTAATCCCATTTATCGTCCCCTCGACGCCTCAAAAGAGAGGTCGTATGGTAGTGGGTTCAAATGCGTCTCGGCTTATATAGCTTTGATGCAAAGTACCCACCGCTAACGGGGTGTCTTGTGGGTAGAGAACTGTGCCATATAGATCGTAGGGCCCTTACGACTACACGTGCATCAGCTCTGTGCCTGCTATTCGAGGACTTTTTATTTTTTGGCGTTTTTTGCCTTGGCGTTAAAGCCTTTTTGTTTTTGCGACGAGGCACTAGGGGAGATATGGCGTCATGTCCTGTTCTCTTTTATGGCGTTAGAGCCTTAGGAGATGTGCCTAAGCAAATAGGACTTTGTTGTGGTCGGAGCTTGCTTATCCGAGGTTGATGTAATTACTGCTTCGAGCTATCGATGCATGTTGACTGTCCCGAGAACGCTGAATATTTGCCAACATTTGTTTTAATGAAGAGACGATAATTGTTAATAAAATACTTTCTTTTGGGTTTGCTTCCTTCAGCGAGTTGCATTATTGTGCTTTGAGGCTACTGATCCATCGAAGTTGAGTTCGTTTCCCAATCAAATTAGTCTTGCCATTCTTTGCCACCGGAATTGCTACGGAGACGCTACTTCCACGAGATGGACTGGTTATCAGGATCGAAGGTGGGTTGGCGAAGCTGTTTGGTTATCAGCTGAACTGGCACTCCGAAGTTACTGATGTTGAGTCGTCGAAGTTTCCTCGAGTGTTTGCTTCGGGGCTTGAAGAGGTAACTGATGTTGAGGCACCGAAGTTTCTTCGTTATTGTTATACTGCTGCTTGATGACGATGGCTCCGAGAATATGTAATTAGCTAGTTGTCTCCGAGATAAGCATCGGAGTTGAGTGTCGAAGGTGAGTAAACGTAGTCATCGAAGTTGCATCCGAGATGGCTTCCGAGATGAGATTGAGATGGCCTCAAAGTTGATATCTTCGATGGGTTTCTTCGAGGATGATGTTGTCGAAGTGAGGCATCGAAGTAGAGTTTGGTCCGAGATAACTGATGTTTTAAACCATCGAAGTTTCTTCGCTGTACACAATTTTTGCTTCTGAGATGGTAGTGGCTGATTAGTGCTCCGAAGTAGGATTGTTGGTGTCTTCGGATCAAAGTGGAATTTGTTGATGGTGGCTGCGAGCTGTAGTAGCTCCGAGAACAAGGTTGGTTGATGCTTCGAGAAGAAAGTTGCTTGATGGTTGAACTTGTTTGTTCCCTCATGCAGTAATGCTAATTCAGTGGTGCTTCCTTGATACATATTGACCGTCGAGAGGTAAACTGTATGGGTTATATAAACTGGGTCATCGATGTTGAGTGTATATAACCATCGAAGGTGAGGATCATGATGGCTAAAGCTGCTTCGTGGAGGATAAGCTGTGTAGCCATCGAGGAGTGGATGGACTTGATCGAAGGTGTAGCCGAAGCCATCAAGACTTGAGTTGTTGATGCTGGCGAGTTACCCATGTTTTTCGAAGTTTTTCTTGCTACCATAACTGAATTCTGATCAACTAGATTGTCTTATTTAGGCGTCATGGCCTGTTCGTTTTCATGGCGTCAAAGCCTTAGGAGATGTGCCTAATCATGTAGGACTTTGCCTCATCGAGGAGGATCTAGAGGTCGTACCGAGCTGTTTGTGATGAGCATAATTTGTTTATAACATGATAGTGTGCAAAACCGAAGATTGCATAAAGCTAAGGAGATTTCGAATGTGACATAATGCAACAAGTATACTTTATACGTAATGTGATATGTTATATCGAGAGGAGACTTTAATAAATCTAAGGCATAAAAATGCTAATTGGTGACTCAAAAATTCTGAACTTTATTATCGTTGTACAAGACATGCTGTCACAGATGATTCTATCCAGTTACGAAATTCAGCATCATGAAGGTGACCAAGGCAGCTGTGCTGACTCCAATAATAATAAGAAGAAATTCATAGAAATTCATGAATGCAACGTACATTGCGGATATGATTCTTTCTATGATTGTCGCTGGCTATCACACCCCAAGTGCTGTTATTACAGTCCTCATGAAGTATCTGGTCGAGCTACCGGATGTCCTCCAACAGGTCTTAAAGGGTAAGTCCGGAAGTGAAGTAATGGACATGGTCCAGGGTGATGTTTATCCGTTCCAAAATAATAGGCCAGTTTGACTTTTTCCTACTTTTTTTCCAAAATTTAGGGAACTTAATTGAACTAAAAATATTTGACTTTAACTTATTTTTTTTTTGTTAACCCATGATACATGTCACGATAAACCAATTATAAAAAAAAAAAACAGTTTAGCTCAAATATTTTTACAGAAAAACTAACGTCATTTCGTGCTTTTGATTCATAACAGAGCAGAATGAGATCGCAAATTCCAAGACACCAGGAGAGTTGCTTAATTTGGATGACATACATAGATATGAAATACTCGTGGAATGTGGTTTGTGAAGTATTGAGACACTCAAGCATTGACCGACTTTACCTATGAAGGTTATTTCATTCCAAAAGGATGGAAGGTAATTAAAATTATACTTTCTCCGTCCCAGATTAATTGAGCTAGTTCCTTTTGGTTGATATTTCATATATATCATCTCATACGCAGTTATATTGGAGCGCAATTTCGACGCACAAGAATCCGGAATACTTTCCAGATCCTGATAAATTTGATCCGTCTAGATTTCAAGGGAAAGGACCTGCTCCTTACACTTTTGTGGCGTTCGGAGGAGGACCTGGAATGTCCTGGAAGAGAGTATGCTCGCATACAAATGCTTATTTTCATGCACCATGTCATGCGAAGGTACAGATGGGAGAAACTGCTTCCTGGTGATGAAAAAAAAAAGTTAACCTCTTCCCATTGCCGGCTAAAGGGCTTCCGATCCATCTTCATCCTAGGAAATCCTAATTATTACTTGGACTTGATTATCAAATAATTGGTTTAATTGATGTATCCAGGCCATTTCAAATTTTACTCTTTATGCTTTTGGTAATGCATGGTAATGGCTTGTAGTCCTGATAAATGTACTTGAATGATATTGGTACGTACAGTCGAAAATCATAAGTTGTATTAGAGCATCTCCAATGGTGTTTGAGTGTATGTCATATGTGGACACCTAAAAAAGTGGAATTTTATTGAAGTTGAATGCAAAGAAATTTTTGTTTTGATAAACATCTCCAATGGTAGTTGGATTTATATCAATTTTATTACAGGTGTCATTTAGTTATAAAATTTGATTAACAAAATAAATTAAATATAGTAAAAAAAAATAAGATAATTAATGACATGGGTTTGAAGGAGGGGTTCCAAATATCCAAACTCTCATCCAAACTCAAATTGCCACATCATATCCAATTTTAAATATCCAAACACCATTGTAGAGTATTTTCTTGTGAATAGTTTCTAAAATCCCATGTGTCACCAATTTTTTTGAAAACCCAAACACCATTGGAGATGCTCTTAGAAACCCAAAAGGCTCAATTGGCATTTTGTATGTCACGTATGTGCCTTCGGTAACAGTGAAGTTAGTAATCATAGTCCATACAAATTGACAAAGAGTCCAAACAATTCCATGGACATTTGGTTTATTAATTCAGATATCCAATTTTGCTCCATTGCACTCCTAATTCAAACCATAGATAATACTGAAATGTTCGGAACTTAATATATTTCGTATCAAATGTAAAAGCAGAGAAAGACAGACCAAAGACTTATTAGGGACCATGAAATGTGATGCATCCGAAATCAACATTCCAAGATGTCAAGTTACTAGACCCAAGTGTTACAAGACCTTCATAAACATCATTTTCACTTACAACTGATCTTCAACGGTGACCCGCACAGACACTTATTACGCATAAAAGAAGTGCTTTTGAAACGCTGCATAATCCCTCCATTTGGTATCTTCCCACATAACATGTTGTAACCCAACTTCAACTCATTTAACTGCTCCAAACCTTTGATCTCTTCAGGGATTCCACCAAAGATTTTGTTGTGTGATATATCCAACGTATTCAAATTCGTTGGAAACTTCACATTTGTTAAATTAAACGCAAACTGGTTCCTCGACAATTTAATTATGCCTGTCAAACCGTGGTTGGGATTAAACAGTATAGATGCATCTCCGACTAGTCTGTTGCTTGACAAGTCAATCATGCCAAAATCCAAAGCTCCCAAGGATTTTGGAATCGGACCAGTGAGTTTATTGCCAGACAAGAAAATTGAAGGTACGGAACCAGTAAATTTCCCAAATGACTCCGGGATTGAGCCCGTGAGTTTGTTCCCATTGAGTTGGATAGTTCGGATATTCTTAAGGTCCGAGAGATTGGGTGGGATGGAACCAGAGAAATGATTGTTTGTGAGATAGAGATAATTGAGAGCAGTGAGTTGGTTGAGGAAGTTGGGAATAGGACCAGAGAGACCCAAATAGCTGAGTTCCAGAAATTTGAGATGCTTTAACTTTGTGATAGACTGCGGGATTGAACCAGTGATATTCTTAAAGTCCCTGAAGCCTAAGTTTTCAAGGTAAGGAAGGTCACCTACTGAGGATGAAATTTGGCCCGAGAATTCACTTCCAGCGATGCCGAGGTCGGTTACGCGGTTGGTTTTGCTATCACATCTGACTCCATCCCAGTGACTACAGAGCTCTTATGAACATCAAGAAGTCTCTAATCCCTAACGAGTTATCTTACGGGTTACCTTCATGGGTTCAAAATACAGGCTGTTGCCACTGGGACGGAGTCAGATGTGATAGCAAAACCAACCGCGTAACCGACCTCGGGATCGCTGGAAGTGAATACTCGGGCCGAATTTCATCCTCAGTAGGTGACCTTCCTTACCTTGAAAATTTAGGCTTCAGGGACTTTAAGAATATCACTGGTTCAATCCCACGGGCTATCACAAAGTTAAAGCATCTCAAATTCTTGGAACTCAGCTATTTGGGTCTCTCTGGTCCTATTCCCAACTTCCTCAACCAACTCACTACTCTCAATTATCTCTATCTCACAAACAATCAATTCTCTGGTTCCATTCCACCCAATCTCTCAGACCTTAAAAATATCCGAACTATCCAACTCAATGGGAACAAACTCACGGGCTCAATCCCGGAGTCATTCGGGAAATTTACTGGTTCCGTACCTTCTCTTTTCTTGTCTGGTAACAAACTCTCTGGTCCGATTCCAAAATCTTTAGGAGCTTTGGATTTCGGCATGATTGACTTGTCAAGCAACAAACTAGTCGGGGATGCATCCATGCTGTTTAATCCCAACCACGGTTTGACAGGCATTATTAAATTGTCGAGGAACCAGTTTGCGTTTAATTTAACAAATGTGAAGTTTCCAACGAATTTGAATACGTTGGATATATCACACAACAAAATCTTTGGTGAAATCCCTCAAGAGATTGAAGGTTTGGAAAACTTGGAGATGTTGAAGTTGGGTTACAACAGGTTATGTGGGAAAATACCAACCGGAGGCCGAATGCAGCGTTTCCCAAGCACTTCTTTCATGCGTAATAAGTGCCTGTGCGGGTCACCGTTGAAGATCAGTTGTAAGTGAAAGTGATGTTTATATGCAGGTCTTGTAACACTTTGGCATGTTAGAAAAGATTTTCATTGGTTTCTCCAAGTTAATCTACCATGTACGTAAAGGCATACTATGGCAACGTGATAAGATCTAGTGGATTTATTATCAACTCTTACATGGTCAAGAAGATCTAGTCTTCACGTTCAACCCTCTTTAAATTAACCTGGCTAAATTTGGCCCGATAATTTGGCCCCATAAATTTTAAATCCATCCACTAAAGAGTGTTATGGGATGTCCAGATCCAACTAAAAATGAACCCATAATTTTATTTGTATTTTTTTTTTTTGAATTGTAAAGGTTATATTAAAGTTGGACCGAAGCCCACTACCTACAAGCCCAGGTAGCTAGGCAAAGAAAATAAAGAAAAATCCCCCCCACCCCGATGCAGACGGGATTCGAACCCAGGTCGCTGGTATCACCACCCAACAACTTTACCATTGTACTACAATACAAATTTTATTTGTATTGGCCGATTCTTTTTCTTCTTCTTCTTTGTTATGGACAGCTTTTCTCAGATCTATTTCTCCATCAGATCGGTAGCTTTAGAAAACCAAGCAGCTTGTTCTTCTTCTCCTAATTGTTCTCTACCGAAAGCAATCTTAGCTTCAAACATGCACTGATTTTGTTGTTTTTTCTTGTTGTTCATCTGAATCTGAATCTTCTGATGATGATCTCTTTTCTTATTATCCTTCTTTATATTCATTTTATGATCTGATTCTTTCTTCTTCAAACCCAAAACTTCTCTTCTTTTCTTCCTGAGCCTAATCCCACAAGCATTGCACAGTGTCTGAAAAAACAACAACTAAAAAAAAAAAACAAAGATCAGTAAAAATCAGAAATGAAAAAGTGGGTTTTGAAATTGACATATAAATCAAAATGAAAATCAGGGTTTAAGATTGAATACCTTAGGACCAGCAGGGCAGCCACTCAAAATGTTGAGCTTCACATCCATCAATATTGTTCATGTTCTTCTTTTTTCCAAAAAAAAAAAAAAAAAAAAAATCAAATTATTTGAATCCAGTTAACCTTATTTTGCAACTAATCAACTACTTAGCAACTATTGGAGAAAGGGTAAAATAATCTGTATTTTGTAAGGGGATTTTTATTTTACTTCAAAAACCCCTATTTTAACCTGGTATGGTGGTCCAAAAAAATCAATGATGGGCCAAAATTGGGGAGGTATATTTCATGGCCTTACCAAGGTCTATGAGGTTTTAAAAATGAAAGAGTATCTTTTTCAAAACGAAAGAGTATGACCAAATGGGCAAATTTGCTTCCACTATGGGTAGAGAATAGACCCTTTCACCCCAAAATCTATCAGGTACTCTTATACTCCCTCTGTCACATTTTAACTGACCTTATTACTATTTGGGGATATTACAAGAAGGTCCTACTATTATCAACCGATTTACAAAAAGGTCACACTGCTACAAACTATTTACAAAATGATCATCTGACCGTTACTGACACCGTTAAATCAGGTAGGACCCGCAAGTCAGAATTAACTCAGCCCGTGTAAAGTCGGTATTACCCCTAAATCGTTAACCGTATATGCAAATTTACAATATTGCCCTCGGGTCAAACTGATATCTATTGACTCCAGCCGTAGGATATAAATCCCTAAATTCAATGGCCACGATTAAACCCCACGATTTTATATCCCAAACGGCCTTCTCCTTCACTCATTTCTTATCCGCTTTTTTCTCTTACCTTTCTCTCTTCTGTAACAATGGCGAGAGAGTGAAATGGAGTGAGGTTTTTGTGAGCAGAGGATATCTAGGAAGTTGAGTAGTGAAGAACGCTATTTAGGTCCTAGGGTTTTCATTACAGAAGCAGAAGAAGAAAAAAAGGGTTAAGGGTGTTCTGAACTCAGAGGTTTTTAGGGTTTCATGTCAAAAAAGCGTACTGGTTGTTCAACAATTGACGAACGACATGAGTTCTTCAAGTTCGAGGTAAACATTTCTAAACCCAAAACCTAACTTTGATTTTTTGAATAATGAAACTCAGCTAGGGTTTTATCTCAGAAACCCTAATTATGTAAATTTGGGGGTTTGTTAATTAGTTGTGTGTTTCAGAAACCCTAATTTACTGATTATATGGTTGTGTCATATGTTTGCAGGAAAAGGAAATATGTTAAGTACCCAACTAGGAGTTTTAGGCTTGAGCATTTTGACACAAATAAGACAGTGTATTTTGATGATGTTGGTTATGATTGTGGTGGTATTACTGGTTTTTGTTCAGCTGTGCATGATGCATTCCAGTTACAGCCC
>JAJJMA010065314.1:0-34498 GCA_023529015.1 Papaver nudicaule
TGATAGACACAAAATAGTGCATATTTTCCCATCATTTTATAGGTGTTCATGTACCAAAATTATGCTATCTGTACATTCTTAGGCCAGACTTTGTATTTTCTTGCTTTCGAATACTTTTACTTTTATTTGGTTGTTTATGTGATTTTTGTAGGTTAAATAAAGCTTGTAGACCGAGGGGGCAGAATGGAGAAAAAGAGAGACCGGCCTGGATTTTTAACGGGTGCAAAATGATTTTTGCACAAAGAAAGAAGTGGTCCAAATAGAAGAAGTAGCCCAAAATGAGAAATGCGGTCCAAAAAGAGAAGGGAGGCCCGAAATGAAATATGTGGTCCAAATGCTGTGTATGCCCCAAACTGAAAAGGAAGGGCCTAAAGCGCCACATCCCTGACCCTGACCACGAAAAGAAATTCAACTTTTCTTTTCCTGACAACTTCACCAGCGCCTCCACCGACCACGTCCTTTCAACCCGTCCATTCTTTCTTCTCCAAGTCCAACCCACCACGCCACCGACCGTGTACTTTCAGCAGCTCGTGCCCCGCGCCACCGACCATTTCACCAACTCAAGCATCCAACATCTCACCAGCTGCCACGTGTCCTTCATCAATTTTTCATCACGATCCAGCGGCTGCAAAGAAACCCACATGTCTTCTACACCCATCTTTGATACTCCGCCCAACACCAGAACGGTCCCTTTAGTTTCTTTTTCTCAACCAGGAGAACTAAAGAATCGAGAATTTCTTTCTCCCTTTTTCTTTCTTCTTCCCCGCTGCCCCGCTGCAACTCCCTTTCCCTCCGCCTCCATTAAACCTCTCAACCCACGCCTGGAAATCAAGAGCATGCGTATGGCGATCTTATCAATAACCACAGTAAATCAAGCACCTAGCTTTGATTTGCTCTCAATTCATAAAGTCCCAAATTTGTGGTGAAGAAGCGGCCAACGAGATTTAGAGTTTGAGCAATTGGGGGAAATTTGTGTATAAATAGAGAAGATGTTGGGTAGAGAAGGGCATCCAGTAAGTTTTATCTCAAGCAATAGATTTAATTTCAGTTTTCATTATGTTCTAATTTTATTCTCTAGGGTTTGAGATGAAACCCTTAATTAAATACTAGATAATCATGTTTTGAAGTGTTCTTAGTTTAATTACTTGCTTCAATGCTTTGCTTTCACCTTGTATGTCATGCATCCTTGGTAGTCAGGAGTACCCTGTGTTGTTGCATCTCAACTCATGCCTAAACTAATATCTCTGCTCTAAGACTGGTTGTGCTATAAACAGACAGTCAGTGCTCGGAGTTACTGCTTTAGTTGATATTAAACTATCCATATCAGGACCCTTGTGAAGAAGTGAAAGATTTGTATCTTCTCACTAAATCACCATAGAGGGAAAGGAACAATTTCATTACTAGTATTAATTTGGTATAAGTTAAGTGGTGGAATCAACTGCCCTAGTATCTCCCATCATCTATTTTCACATCAACTCTTTTACTGTTTTCTTTTATTTTGTGTTACACTCCAACCATTGATCGTCTTTGACGATTCCCTTGTGCAATCAGTATTAGTAGCAACCTAGTTTCAATCCTTGCAACACCCTAGTCTCTGTGGGAACGAACCGTATTTGCCGTGTACTTCATTGTAGACACCGTGCGCTTGCGGTCATATTATATAGTAGGTTTACGGGCCTACCAGTCCGCAAAGGTGTCTCGTACAAGATCATGACGATATTTAAGGCCAACTTCACTAGAACAATGTACAGCATGATCCCCAAAAGCATCCATCACCTTTTTGCAGCATCCATCATAAATCACCTTCTTTACAAAGGACAAACCTGAACTGGCGCGACCCTATGCTCTAGTTAAGCCTACCTGTAGGAATAGCCATAAGATAATCCTGTGCGTGCTTGGTTTTGTTACAGTGCCATACGAATGAATCACGCTCTGACATGTGGTACTTTGACGGCATACCTTTCTTCACAACATCGAAGTATGGGACTGCCAGGGTTCTCATAAGATGGGGGCAGTGTCGACGACGCTGAAATCTGAAGGTAAAGAGCCACATACCTATCTGTAGTTATCAAGAGCATGCTGAAAAATGGGGCTAGTGCCAGAAATGCAAGCATTGCGAAAGATGGCGTCTTTTAGGGACCTTGTTTGAACATATGAAGCCAAGAAGCAGTACTGGCTCGTATAATGAATGATATATATACCAAGACCACCATCCCTAATGGGTAATGAGGCGAGACGCTGCTATAAGGGCCCAAAACCAGGCCGATCGCCTATAATTAGTTTTCGCAAGATTTGAAAAGGTCATTATCTAAGTGAGATTCTTTTTACCAAGACTTGTCTTGAGTTGGACCGATCACTTGTGATCCTATATTCCGGTTAACAGATTTGGATATTGATTTTTGATATCATTCATATCTTACCATAAGACTCAAGAACCCAAACGAAATGTTGGTTGTATTCCGGTACCCCTACTTTTTCAGTACTCAACCAAAATTTAAAATGTGATCCAAACTCTGCTTAATAGCCTTAAATTTGTATTGTGCATGATCCAATGTTTGGAACGCGAGGAAGTTGCTACGACGTAATGAGTGAGACTCCAATTAATGTGTCTAATGAAACGTCCGCATGAGTTTGTTGAGGGGACATGCCTAAGCCTATTCAACATTCAAAAATAAAGAATGAAATCTTCATTTCTCACATAATTTCCATGAATATCAGCATGACATTAAGATGAAAAACAATAGTTTTACACAAAATGTAAAAATTCAATTTGTGTGGTAAACAATTAAAAAGTAGAAATTCACACATAATTTTAGTGAGTAGGATACAAAATGTAATCCAAGTTCCATATATCGTATTGGTGCATTGTCGCCATTCTCGAAAAAATTATATACATTTTTGACTTGATACAAAATGGTAAAAGAAATCAATGTCGCAAGGATGAATCGGCAAAGGAAAACAAATGTTATTTCTTGTAAATTGAGATGCCGGAGAGAACTGTTAAAGAAAATTACTAAGTCATATGAGATGAATACCAGAGAATTAAGCCGACATGGTAACACCAAAAATGGTATGGATACAAAGAGATAGCTTGACTTGTAGAACTCATTAATGGCATATCAACTCACAAAAGGAGATCACCACTCTACAGATTTTTGATGTTATAAGAGATATTGCCTAATCAATAACATATGAGGTGAATTAAGCACCATGTGTGTACTAAAAATCTTTACTTAGACTTTTAATTGTTTTGTTTAATGGATTAAATTAGTTCAGTCCGACTTTGTGCACCCTGGTGTAACCGGGGTGCACATTCCTCCCTTGCTTATTGGGAGTCTTAATTGACGGAAAACATATTTCCATTTTTATGTCTTTTTTTATATCAAAATTTATAACTATTCTCTCTGTAATTAACTTGTTCTCCATCGCCCTCCCAACTAGTTTTGAATTCCACTCCATCATCCCTCTCCTCTTTGTTGTTAGTTAAAACTCGTGCAAAGGCAGATGATTCTCAAATGATGAATTTTATCTCTATTTTATGCTTATAT
This sequence comes from Papaver nudicaule, assembly GCA_023529015.1. Taxonomy (NCBI): domain Eukaryota; kingdom Viridiplantae; phylum Streptophyta; class Magnoliopsida; order Ranunculales; family Papaveraceae; genus Papaver; species Papaver nudicaule. The sequence continues at coordinate 3,549 of JAJJMA010065314.1, forward strand.
AGTAAATCAGTACACGATCAATTGAAGTTTTCAGTTTCACAAAATTCCCTAACATCATCAATAAAACAAGTGAAGTAATCTGTGCATAGCGACATAAAGAAAACAAGACCCAATAATGCAAATCCTGATAATCTGATTTCTTTCGAAGTTTTGTCTCCAAACGAATCTTTACCGATAGAACAAAATTAACCCCAGTAATGACCTAAATCCCTAAATCCGTGTATTGTATTCTTTTTCATCCAATTAAACAAACAAAAAAAGTAATTACTTATTTTGATCATAAGGTACTGACCAAATTCCATAATCCAATTCATTGTCAACTAAGCAAAAAAGTTCATGGAAGAATGGAGATATAGAGAAGCAGACAAGCTGATGGAAAAAAGAAAGAGAGACGATATAACTTGGAATTTTCTTTTTTTGGTAACTAAAAATGTGAAGGAAAATTAATTTTTAGAACGGTGGAAATTCCGTTAAAACCCAACTAATGGGGAAGGGAGGAATGTGCACCCGCGGGTGCACAAAGTTGGACTCAAATTAGTTTACCAATGTAAGAGTTGAGGATTTAAGAGATTTAATGTTAGTACAGTAGAAACTCTTTAAATTAATACTCGTTAAGCTAATAATCTCTCTAAAATAATAGATTTCGGTGATCCCAACTAGGCTTGGACAAGCTAAAATTTAACTCGTTAAATTAATAATCTCTTTAAATTAATAAATTTCTCCGGTCCCAAGGCTATTAATTTAAAGAGTTTCGACTGTATTTTGTCGATTTAGATTTAAACGAACATTACCACAGTGTTGGTTTTTTAAAGAATGTAAACAAAGAGTAATTTTATTTTAGTTTTTCCGGAATATAATTAGCCTATGCTAGGTGTCGCTCAAATAATGTCGATATTTAAACATCCTCTCTTGGCCAATAAGAAGCGATAGTTTCATCACAAAATGTGGAAAAAAAAAGCAGAAAATTGATCGTATGGACCTGGCAGCAAGCTGCCAGGTCGTATAGGACGGCAAGAAGTCCAATTTGTTTAGAAAGACACCAGCCCCGTCACAAATAGATTGGACGGCATTACCCCTCAATTATCGAAACTGACACACATTGTTTTCTTCTTCGTTTCAGTTTTCTTCACCGGCAACAACAAAACTCTTTCTTCCCCATCTCCACCACACCATAACGAAACCCTAGCTGTGATCTTTGTGTTTTGATTTGTGTTTGGATATGATCAGAAAGCTTGCGAAAAACCGTACCCGCTTACAAGGATTTCTTGTTTTCCATGCCGTAGGTGCTGGAACTCGTCTTGGATCTCTGTTGCTTGAGAGACTTTAAGTTGATAATGGAATCAAATCCAAGCTAGGATTCACTTTACACTCTTCACCTTAAGATTGCACATCTGTTGTCAACAAGATCTTGTTGAAATCATTGCTAACGTTCAAGGAAACAAAATTACTCCTTATGTTGATTTCGCTGATTATGAGCGTTTGATCGGTGATGCTACAAAGAGTCAGGTTGTCGTGAATCCAATCAACACACCCTTTTTTTTTTTTTTTTTGTAAGATCTCCTGTTTAAATCTTATATCCTGTGTTTTTTTTCTTCAATTTGGTTGGTTTTAATTAAATGAATTTGGTTTTAATTTGTTTAATTTTTGATGTTTATCAACTGGTTTATGCCTATGAATAAAATCTTGGTACAAGTACTTAATTGTGTCAAAATTTGATTTGATTATGAATTTGTAGTTAATATACATGTAGAAATATGCTATTGTGTGTATTTGTTTTGTCATCTGTACCCCAGTACAAGTAGTAGAAATTTTGGCTTGAGTATGAATGTGTAGTTATAACCTAGGTACTATTTGTGTAAACTGGTAGAAATATGTTCTTATGTATCTTATGGTCGGAGTTTTGGCATCTGCACCCAGGTATAAGTGGTGGAAAATTGTTCTTATAACTAGGTACAAGTGGTATAACCGGGTAATTTTGATTTTTTTTTTACTAGGAAGTGCAAGCAAACAAGGTACAAGTAATGTTGACACCGGTTATACCCTGGTACAAGTAGTGTTGTTAAATTGAAAACCGTAAAACAGGGCTAGAAGAAAAGGATATTGTGGGGTGGTCAAGTAGTGTGATCACCATTGTACCACAGAACAAGTAATGTTGTCACCAGTTATACCCCAGAACAAGTAGTCTTGATTTGTTTTGTTTTGTTTTAGATGAGGTATCTAGAAAATCATAAACATAAATGATTGTGCTAAAAAACTAGATGACAATTGCCAAGGGAAACTTGTTTAGCATTTCCCAATTGATTTGTTTGTTCTGTTAATAGCATTTCCCAATTGATATCTTATTCATAAATGGTTTCAGATTTTCTCACAAATGATTGCTTCGTGTTATTGGACAGCCCGATGTTACCACACCAGGCATTGACATTTTGGCAGCATTTACTTCCCTTCGGCCAATAAGTATCATGGAAGGTGATACCAAGAATTCCAAGTTCAACATCATCTCAGGTACATCGATGTTATGCCCTAACATCGATGGTGTTGCTGCTTACGTGAAGCCATTCCATTCAGCTTGATCTCCTGCAACCATAAAGTCTGCCGTAATAACCACTAGTAAGACAAACTCAAAAATCACTCGCAGTGCATGCACATGGCCTTTTGGTGTTTTGTAGTAGCATATAGGTAAATCTCTTTCACTCACAAAATAAATTTTAAATCAAAATTCCAACAAATTTTTATACCTTTCGATCTCGTTGATGGTTTCGAGCTGTTATTAGAAACCCACCCACATTTATACCAAGGCTTACCGAATACCTGTATTGGTTTTGAAGATAGACCAATAATGGCGAATGATGAAGTCCCATCACGGTAGACACCCATCTGAACAAACAAAGAAGCAGCATTACCACAGCTAGTGTAGGTTCGTTTGTTCGGGTCTGTTGATTTCTTGTTTGAAAGCTGTACTGCCGGTGAAATGGTGGATTTGATTTTGGAAGGTTGGCATTGTAAGGTTGGAGGTTCCAAATTGAAAGGCTAATTTGGGGGCCGGAAAATCTAATAGGGGGACCGGGTTTTTTATTCCTATCCTAGAGCGGGTTATAAGGGGTGTCAAAATGATATGAAAAGTCTAAGTTACCCTTTAAAATTAAGGATTAACAAAAACCTTTATCTTCTTCTTCATCGTCTTCTTCATCGTCTCAACGTCTCCTCCCATTGTTTAATTTTGTCTATGATTAAGTTTTTATGCTTTGATTCCTCTTTTGAATGGTTAAAAATGATAGTTCAGAGTGATTTTCGGCTGGATAAAACCCTAAAAATCTAGACGAAAATCAATTATCGTCTGTGTCGAAAAATAAGTTACCAAATGTGTCGCAGCCAATCCAGCCGAAAATAGGCTTAATTTTAAAAAAGCTAGCCGAAAATTTACTGTACATCGTCTTCTTCATCGTCTTCTTCTATTTTCGGCTGGATTCTGGGTTAAAATTGAGCCGAAAATAGGCTATGGAATCACAAAATTTAATTTTCGGCTAGGTGAAACCCTAAAAATCTAGACGAAATAAATTATCGTCTGTATTTCATGCAACAAAACCAGACGAAAAATAAGTTACCAAAATGTGTCGCAGCCAATCCAGCCGAAAATAGGCTTAATTTTGAAAAAGCTAGCCGAAAATGTACTGTACATCGTCTTCTTCATCGTCTTCTTCTATTTTCGGCTGGATTCCGGGTTAAAATTGAGCCGAAAATAGGCTATGGAATCACAAATCTAATTTTCGGCTGGGTGAAACCCTAAAAATCTAGACGAAAATAAATTATCGTCTGTATTTCATGCAACAAAACCAGACGAAAAATAAGTTACCAAATGTGTCGCAGCCAATCCAGCCGAAAATAGGCTTAATTTTGTAAAAGCTAGCCGAAAATTTACTGTACATCGTCTTCTCCATCGTCTTCTTCTATTTTCGGCTGGATTCTGGGTTAAAATTGAGCCAAAATAGGCTATGGAATCACAAAATCTAATTTAATTTCGGCTGGATTAGTTGACAAAAATCCAGACGAATTTAATGGTGGTGGTGGCGTTGGCGCTGGTGCCGGTAGTGGTGGTGGTGGTGGCGGCACTTTGAATAGTTTAACAACTAATCTAAGTTTAGTTAAACTAATCTGATTCATTAGTTCTAATTAAATAGGGATATTTTAGTATTTATGAAAATATGTCGGATAAGGGGTTTTTGAAAAAGCTTAAAAATAGCTCTATTTTGTTTTATTATCCGGTCCCCCTATTAGATTTTCCGGCCCCCAAATTAATCTTTCCAAATTGCCATGACTAGGCTAAAGGTAAGTAATGTAGCTACCAAAGCTTTGATTTCAAAGGAAAGAAAGAGTTTTCCAGGAGCTCCGTCGTTCCTTATTGATCCTGGTGATTGTGTTTTACTGTCATCAGAATTTAACGGTTATGACCGAGGGAGCATTCTTATATGAGATGGAACTGGCTGATGCAGAATTGGTGTAAATACTCCTATTTGGTTTCTTTCGTTATTTATAGACCTTTCACTTCATTGATGTACGAGGCTTGATGTATTCTTATAGGACTAAGCTATTTGTTTGATCGATTTTGTTTTTTGATTACTCCTTAGGACATGACCTTATGGATTATCCTAACAGTGACTTTTGAATCATCGTGCCACGATCATTCTAGTTTTGGCATTTCTCTTTTGATGTTTCTGTTTGGTGGCCAATACATAGATTTCTTTCTAGGCATTTCTAGAAAAAAGAAATTAAGAAAAGAAACGAGTATGCGTCCCTTACTTCCATCTTTGGGACCAGCCATCTCTAGGCCGAAAGCTGGAAACAACATTTGTAGGGCTCTTTGGAAGACCCAGAAATGTTTTTCTTTCAAATACATGTTTGGCTGGCGGAAAATTGATCATATTTTAGGGGTGAGGGCAATAAAATAACTTTGACACTACCTATTTTCGGTCCTAATGGACAGCAGGGATAAGGAAACAATATTTTCAAATATCTTATATTATAGAACAAGTTCACTTTTTTTGTTGTCTTATAGATAAAAAAATTTGGACCAATTTTGTGAAAAAAAAAGTATCACCCCAACAAAATTCGCCTTGTCCCAAATTTATTATGGGACCCAAAATAAGTCCAATATCCCTTACAGATTCGTCACTGTAACACGAAAAATGACATGTAGTGAAAGGCTTGGATGGCGTAGCCTGCCTGGCAACGGCAACCTGCCTCAGAATGTTTGAGCTTAGCGTAATCACGGCAACTTAGCTGAAGGTTCAAAATAAAATTCATTTTAATATAAATAAAAGGTTCGTAAATTGACGTAACATGGTTTCGTGGTGCAGTTGGTTATCACGTCAGTCTAACACACTGAAGGTCTCCAGTTCAACCCTGGGCGAAGCCATATTTGTTGATTCTTTTTTTATGCTTTCTCTTAACTATGAAATTTTCTCACCGCTTAATAGAAATCTTCCGCTGAAAATTCTCACTCTTATGAGTTACTGTGGAGAAGCAAAGAGGCAATATACTTTTCTGGAGAAAGCAACTCAAAAGAGCTGATGATGAGGAGGAGGACAGCCAAGACGACGATGGTATTTGAATATGATTATGAAAGAAGAAGAAGTCACATAACAAACGTGAGAACCTTGTGCCCTTCTTAGACTGCAGTAGACAAAGAGTATATGTGTATATATCCCCATGGACCATTCGAGTTCCAGCAGTTTCGTTCACAATTTGCGACATACAAGACTAGTGTGAATTTATTACCTGTGTTGTGAAATTTCGCTGCCAGGTCTCTAAGGATATCTGTTGTTATTGTTGTCAAATCAATTCTTTGAGAGCAATGTAAGAAATTCATCAGTTTGTTCATCTTAGTAGCATGAGACTAAACTGCATTCTGACAAATTTAATTACCAGGTCTTGTTTAAGCACCTGAATCGTCAAAAATCTTGGGGTGCATGGGTCATATACAACCATGACCATCCTACAGCCAGCCTTTAGTAGAATCAAGATGGTTTGAAGATGTCTTGGTGGCTTGAATGACTGTGGATGGTGGTTAGATGCTGGCATTGTTAGTGTCTATAACAAACTACTTGAGTTAATTTTTGGGACTTTGAAATCAAACATTTGAAAAATTTTACTAATAACATACCATACCATACCAATTGTCTCTTAGAAAAAAAATAAAAATCTTAAATACAGTCTCTAGCATTCTCTAAAACTCTAACTTGGCAAAGTCTGGATTCGTATTTTGGGAACCTTCTTGAGACGATCTTCTTCGGTTTTTGTAACCTTCGCAGCAGTGGAGTGTCTTTTAAAACTTGAATCTTTCGTTGCCTTTTGGCTGCAGATAGGCTTTGATACTGGTTGCGCAGCTTGTTCGCAGCAAATTCGAGTCTTGCTTCTGAGAAGTCATACGCTTGTTGTTGCTTGTCGATTTTGTACGAAGTCTTGGTTTTTTCTTCATCACTGGTACCGCCGGATACTTCTTCAATGCCGCGGTCTTCAATGTAATCGTCATCACTTTCATCACCGAATAATGAAGCATAAAGATCCCTTTTCTGATCAAGCTTTTCACAAACTTGTGCCATCTCTGTTAGTAATTCTAACTCGAAACTGTTAATTGTCGATGAATTATGTATCCTGAATAAATCTTCTTCTTGCTTATAGCTCGATCTTGTGCAGCAAATGAATTATAGGATTTGTTGACCCTGCATTATATATAGACAGATTGCTTGAATAGCAAGTCTTTCCTATTCTAGTCTCTTTAGGATACCGCTAAGTCGGTGTCTTTCTATTTTAGAAACCGGAAGTTTCTAAAGGGTTACGTTTGGTTGGCATTGTTGCAGAGAATATTCAGATTTTACGCGTCTTATGAAAATCTACGACGCTAGATTAATGAATAGGTCCAACCGACGGGTCCAAAGAGTGTGTTGAGGCCAGATTAATGGGTTTGTTGAAGCCCATATTAGTATACGAGCATAAGCGATCCATGTGTGGATATTTCTGACAGCGGATGTTTTGGTATTGCAAAACCTTGCGGTTTAAAATGCCACCATTTCAAAATCAAAACTGATTGGAGGGTATAGACGCGACTCTAACATTGTGACTTGATTTCCTTGGTCGTGAGATCACAACTGGCCATCACCATATTTTATCGCCACAAATGTACAATCTTGAAGTCATGATTAGGTTGATAGTTGTCTTAACCGCATTTGGAATATTTTTCCGGTTGCAATATGGTGGTGCATTTGGAAGGAAGGAAATGAAAGGGTATTCAACAACAAAAAGAGAAATTTGACAATTATGCTTAAAAAGATCAAGCTTGAAGCTTTCTATTGAACGGAGTCTAACACTAAAATGGTAGGGTTAACGGCCAATATGATGATTGCACTATGTACATATTTTTATGATTCTCATTGAATTGGTTTTTGAGGGTGAATGTAGTGAGTATTGCAGGTGTCTTTGATTCGTTCTTGTTTTTTCCATTTTTGGGGGACCAAATCCCTTTTTGGTTTCCTTTTTTTTGTGTCGGTTGTCTTTATTGGGTCGAGTGTGACGGACTGGAAATCAAGGCCGTGGCATGCTTGGCCAGGCCAAAATCTCCCTAATCAGCGCCACTTCCAGCACCCCCCAGCGGGCATCCCTGCAAAAACGGAGTGACAATCATCTCTCATCCCCTGGCCTGAAGCCTGGGGGAGTAAGATTATATAAATCACCTTGTGCTGAACCGTGCAGATCGGCTGCCTACGTACCCTATGCCACTTTAGGGATCAATCACATCGTAGAGATGAATAGGTAGCCGTCTCGGTTGCAAGTGTACATGCTAAGCATAGGCTGCTAGCATGGCCAAGGATTCCAACTCGTAAGCTTAGGTCAAATCCATAAGCTAAGTCATTCTCGCGTAGGCCCTAGGCCATTCCCACAAATGTGCATGCTAGTGCACATGCTCATGCATAGGCCATAGGCCATTGCATAGGCAACAAGGGTCAAAGTTGCATCTTACTGGGCCAGCACGGGTCATTGCTTGCATTACCATGGCATGGCCAAGGAATGAAGCTTTAGTCTTTCACCCAACACCTTCCCTACATATAAGAAAAACCAGCACTTTTGGGGAAAAAAATAGTTAACCAAAAGTACTTTCATGGACACCCAGATTTTATTTTTCCTTCAAGGATGCATCTAAGATGCATCTTTCCACCGGTGGATGCATATAAGATGCGTCTTTCCACCTTTGCAACTTAGGATGCATATAAATGCATCTTTGTACCTTTGGATGCATATGAATGCATCTTTCCAACTTAGGATGCATATTAGGATGCATCTACCAACATATGATGCATATGAATGCATCTTTCTCCTTTGGGATGCTTCTAGGATGCATCTTCCCGCCTTTGGATGCATTTGAATGCATCTTTGACCTCAGCCAGCCCCTTGGCTAGGCCCTCCACCCACATTGCACAATTTGGCCTAAAAGCTTAGGCTAATGGCTTAGTCAATCTCTCTTGCATAGGCCATGGCTAGGCCATATGCTTCACACAAGCTTTACCACTCATGGAGCTTGCATACCTCAAGCTTACCAAGCTTCATTGGAATGGCTATGCCAATCTTGCATAAGCATAAGCCTATTCTCAAGGGTCACTGGGTAGATGCCGTGGTCATCTCCCAAGCCAAACTCTTGCCAAAGCTTCAAAGGAAGCTTCATGGCTTAGCCCGTAGGCTACTTTGCTGGCGTGCCAGCATACACACATTAGAGTAAAATGGCGCATCATCGCGACAATGACCGAGCATTTAGACTTAAATGGCCAGGCATTTCAGTTTTAGCACGGGGTGCAACATCGAGGTACCCCTAAATACCACTTTTCAATGAATTTTCACGTGCATTTAACTATTTTTCCTTTTGATACTTCATTAATTAGTACCTAGTCAACAGGTCACCATGTGAGTAGGGTGGCGTACTCATGTTTCACTGATCTAGCAAACAATATCTTTCAATTAGAAATTTGACTGAAAGCCGTGTTAGTTGTTGAATAATCGGAGATTAGCGTTAAAAAGCTGTCTTTTTCCGAACCAATTTTGACATCTAATAAAAAAGTGAGTCAAAAATCTAAAGCAACGAGTCTTTTTCCAATTGGTACTTTAAGTGGAAAAAATAAATGTGCTCCAAAATCTCTTGCTTCTCCCAATGAGATTTCAACAAACGATTCTGACTCCGAATGTGGCTTAAGTTTTCCATCTTCGAAGGAAAATAGTCAAAAGATGTTTGGTGATCTTGAGAAGAATCACATGGGTTTAAATGTAAAAGATATTGACGAGATGCATTCAAGTGGTTGGTGCTCTTTGGTGCGGTACTTCTCTGGTTCTCTAAAGCTTTTATGACTTTAGTTCTTGTGTACTATTGTTTTTATTAGAGATTTTGTTGTGCTTTTAGTTTTGATAGAGCTATTATGCTCGCTTTACGTTATATTTTCTCGCATACGGTTTGTGTGCCTTATCAATGAATTTTTCCTATTGATCGATAAAAAATAAAAATAAATCTTTCAGTTAGATTTTATTGCTGTAAAATCCGAACTGTGGTTGATTAGCATTTTGGGGTTTGCACCCCACCAACATGTATATACCTATTGAAAATCCCATCAACAATTATCATCCGTTGTACTCTCTCTGCAGTCTGGTCCTCTCTTGTTCCATCACCTGCTCTCCAGTGCAATATTCTACTCAACAACGGTTTACTCACGGCGGGTTGGACCTGTGGGTTTCACTCCTAAAGAGTAAAAAGAGGACTCCACTGAACTATAAACAAATCCCCCTACTTTGCAAGTGTGGTGGGTTTGTGGGTCCCACTCTTTTCGCTCAGATTTGTTAAATCGGAAAAATCCGCAGCGCGGTGAGTATATCAATTTTGTATTCTACTCTTGTTGATAAAAAATAGAGGACTAGAATACACAGCCTCGCATCCATAGCAATGGAATGTTTCTCTGGTCTCGAGTGCAATATTCTACTCTAGTCTTATAATGAGGGGGGGGGGGGGGCCCAACTCTCTAGTTTTGTTTTGTCCTCTTGTTTTATCAAAAATGAAATGAGTTTTACAATGTACAAATAGCATTTTTTCTTGGCTTTCAAGTCATCTAATTTCTTTTTTGACCAAGTTTTTCCATGCGATTTCGAGGTAATGCGATCAGCCGGAAAATGCTTATCAAGCAAATTCAACATGTGAAAGGCTGGATATCATCCCCATAGGTAAGTCCAGCCAGTCGGACAACCTCCTACCAGCCTAGCCCCCACCGTAGCCATACGACTTGTGTAAAGGCTAATGTAAAGGGCTATTTAAATTCTAGAGGGACTTCTGTAAAAAGATATAAAATAGGGACATTTGGCAGTAATTCAGAGGTTCCTTAACCACATATTCTAGAGTTAATTGATTTAGAGTTAATTGATTAGTTCATTTAATTTTAGAGTTAATTGATTTACTAAATTATAAAAGTAATCTTTAATTATTTGAAAAAAGAAATACTCCATGGTCTAAGATTTTGAGGGAAGAAGAAAAATTTGAAAATCAAACCTATCTTCGATTAGAAATTGCTCAGAAATCAAAACCGTTACCATAGTTTTACGGCTATGAGTTCATCAGTTCCTAGCTAACTGTAACTAGGAAATTGTTGTTGAACATCAAGAACTACGACAAATTCATTTGTCAATTTGTCGTAGTGGCAAATGAATTTTACGACAAATTGACTGTATTATTAGTCAACATTTAGGGCCTGGATATTACCCAAAAACCTGATAGCCGTAATCTTTATTTACGACCAAGAACTTTTCATTTCTGTCATGTACTTAGATGTACATAGAAAGATTGGATCGAGAAATTAACAACGTTAACCACTATGATTCCGAAGAATCGAAGCCTAGTTCAAGAATTAGCCTAAAATCGAGCGACCGATTTGGGCTTTTGGATTAATAATTTGATAAGATTTTTACAAACTCTCTAAGCCTATACTACCTCCGTCCTACATTAATTGAGCTAGTTAATTTTTCAAGTCCACGTAATTAGGTAAAGAAATACTCCCTCTGTCACATTTTAACTGTCCTTATTACTATTTTCATTTGTCTCAAAAATGTATCCAGCTTCTAATTATATCTGTATTTTTCCAACAAACTTTCAGATATACCCTTAAAAAATATCTAGATAAATCGGAAACAAATTAATGAATATATATTATTTTGATAATATTTAGATTCTTTTACCTTTTATAGTTTTCAAAAATAAAATCATATGTTTTTTCTTTATTATTTCCCACTTAAAAATAGAAATTCATTTATTCTCTCTATATTTAATAAGGGTACAATAGGAAATTCATTTGATCTCCTTATTTTTTTGACTTAGTCAAAGCGGTCAGTTAAAATGAGACGGAGGGAGTAGAAAAAATCTTCTCCACCCCGTTGCAAACAAATTTGGAACCCAGGTCGTCGATATCATCATCCAACAACTTTACTAGTACATCGAGATATGCGGAGGTTTACTCACAGAGCAGACACATAGCGGGCTTTAATCTCGCTGATCAAAGGTTTTGTGAACTTCCGATACTAGGGGTGAGCATGGACCGGATTGGGATGATTTTTGCCTCATCCGCGCCGCACCCAATATTTGGCGGATTTTGGATTCCACATCCGCACCCAATCCAACATCCGGCGGATTTGCATCCAATGGATGCGCGGATGCGCTGCGGATGATCCACCGATTCTTACAAAGTTAAACTTATTATAAGAAGATAGCATTGTGCAAAACATGTAAACTGACGAAACAACCTACATACATATATAATAAGGTATCCTAAATTTTTGTACAACATCACAACTTCATATACAAAAAAGTGACAAAAAAACATAAACAACAGCTCCACAAAACATGTTTTACAACTGCCCAATCTAAATGTGCAAAAGTTCTAGAAGTCTAAAGCCTACTGTTAGTACTATGTGTCGTATATACCACACACACAAAAAAAAAAAACAAGTCAGTTCAAAGTGATTACTTCTTCTTCATCCTTGAGCATTTCCAACGCGTTTGCAATCCAGAGAATGAAGACAAATAAATGAATTAATCACTGACATAGTATATCTAATAATCCCTGAGTTTTTATTAAATTTCCCTAAATAACCTTAACCTTAGTGGGTGCGGGTGTCCATGGACTTTTGACCACTCCAACCGCAACCGACCCTGTATTCAGTGGTTTCTAGAAACAACATCCATTTTCGGCCCATCTTTTGGCTGATTGGACACCCAACCTGCAAAAAACGGTTGAGCCAGATTGGGCCGGCGGTTTTTGGGTCTTTTGCTCACCCCTATCCGATACTAATCTTGTCTATGTAGGAATCATTTTTAAGCCCCAGTAAAAAAATATTTTTAAGCCCCTGTAAAAAAATGAGATGCCAATGATAAAGGAGATTTGCGGCCCAGTTATAAAATAGTAACTTTTTCTCTTCGAAAAAAGGGCGGAGAAAATACACCCCACGGCGGCCGAATGCTTTTGAGAAATACAGTGCGACTGATCTTTAGTTTTCGAGTCCTTTACCATTTTGCAGTGAGTGAAAGAACTTGATGAAAATCGGTAATAATTTGGACCCTAACTCAATTTGAACTTCATTTCTTTTGTTCCTTGACTGTTATTTTCTGATGTGAATGTTTCATAAATGGCTGTGGGATTCTCATATGAAAATTAGGGTTCTTTAATATTTTTGAAGGGATCTGTTTAATCATGTTTCTGTGGTTAATTCAAATTATATTCTTGATGGGGTTCGGCTAATTTTCAGTAATTTTGATAGTTCGGTGGTTTAATTTGATTGTAGAAATAGGATGCTCAAACTAGGGTTTTACAATTTTGGGGGTTTTTGTTTGTTTAATCATGTTTTTATTGTTAATTTGCAGTACTTATGATAGTTTGGAGTTTCAGTAGAAGTAGTATCCTTGGTGTGTATAACCTTTTTTTTTCCTGTTTACAGGAAAATAAAACCAAACTCAAGTCACAGAAATTTGTTATTCAAGGCAACAACTCATGGAAACCAATGTAGATCGAATCAGTGAGTTACCTGATGCCTTAATTTTTCACATATTTTCGTTCCTTAAAAACATAGAACATGTTAAGCAAACCTGTATGTTGTCGAGAAGATGGAGGTATCTTTGGCTCTCTTCACCTACTTTGAGGATAGAAGACTCCTATTACAGTGGCGGTGTCTTCGATGATTTTGTTTCTTTAAATAGATTTATAAATATTGTGGATAGGTTACTAATTCTGCGTGATACCAGTTCAGATATCCAAACTTTGGAACTTAAATGGAATAACATTAATGTATTTCTGACTCAATTGAAGTTGAAGTATGACGTATCAAGTCGTGTCGCCACATGGATCATGGCTGCTGTTAAGCATAATGTTCAAGAGCTAAATCTTTTACTCTTTCTAAGTGACATGGTTGATCTGCCTGACTGTTTATTCGTATGCAAATCATTAACGAAGTTAGAGTTTACTGGATCTGGTAGGGACTTGACTGATTTTTTTCTGCCTAATATTACCATGTGTTTGCCCCGGCTAAGATATCTGGCACTTACGGGAGTCTCTGTTCTTGCCGTTGAGAACTTAACTAGTAAGCTTTTGTCAAGCTGTCCAGTTTTAGAATCTTTGTTGTTCACAAACTGCAGTATGAGATTCGATTTTTCTTCTCTTAGTCTCAAACACTTTGAATTGGACAACCATGACACCTATGATTCAATTGATGATTATGACAACACTGTCAAGTTATCTGCTCCAAATCTTACATCCCTTATCTGCAAAGACTATATGTCACAAGATTATTCGCTAGAGAACCTTTCTTCTCTGGTCACAGCTGATATTGGAATGATAGTGGAAAACACCGATGAGTATACACCAGAAACGCCGAAAACTTATTCAAAGCTTGCTACAGAGGTAAAAGAGTTGTATGGTGCTTGGATGATAAATTTTTTAAGAGCGGTCTGTAACGTGACAAAACTTACGCTGTCTTCCTCACCTGGGTTCCTTGAGGTATATAATTTCCATCTTTTGTTGATTTTTTTCCTAAATATGCCTTGGACTGCTATATTTTCTTCTATAAATAGTTAAGCATTATCTAAGTTCTGATTATTGTTTTGCTTCTTGTCCATGTGTGAAGGTTGTCTCGGAATCTCTCGACTTGCTAGATGACCCGTTCATTCAGTTCTGTAATCTACGATCTTTGATGGTTGTAGCATGGGTGTCCAGAAACTGCATGAATGCAATCGCATACTTGGTCAAGATATCCCCAAATATCGAATCTATTTCCATACGAATACTGAAGGTGATGAAACTTTATATACAACTCTCATCACCATGAAATTCCTTTCGTCTTTGTTTGTGTATCTCATTTTCTTGTGATGTTTAGACAGAGTTAAATACAAACAACACAGGAGGCGATTGGATAGTAGGGTCATCATTTCCGTGCCTGCACTACCTAAAGTCTGTTGAAATTAGCGGCATCCAAGGATGTCTTAACGAACTCAAGTTTTTGCAAGTTTTGTTGAAGAAAGCCATTGTGTTGGAGCAAGTAACGCTCATCTGTTATCAAACAGACCCATCTGATAGAGCTGCACAACTGATGGAATTCAAAGAGATGCTACTTGCATTTCCTACTGCTTCTTCAAGTGTCTCAATATCGATTTCGCGTAGGTGACATTAAAAACTCAAACCTCTCCTTATAGTATCTATGGCATGCTGAAGAGAAGAAACAGAGAAATCTCAACAATTATATTTTACATTAACTCTTTGAAATTAGATTTTCTTTACATTGTGAAACTGTTTCTTTGTATTTTGCTTCGGTATAATTTTCTCTGACGATACCTTGAGAATGAATTGTAAGGTGAGACTAAAGGTGCGCCTCTGGCAAACAAATGTCCCAGGTTCTGTTAATGCACATTGAAGGTATGTTGTTATTTGCAGGCAGCAGTTCCATACTCCCCTTGTCAAATTTGTTACACGGGTATTAATTGGTTGCAAGCGAAGGATGTCAGTGGGATCTCAGGTCCTTCATTTTTTTCTGAATACTCCTTCCGCCCTTTGGCATTCCTCACATTGTCTAACTCAAAACCATTCGATCATTCGTTGTCATTACATGCCTTAACTAAGGAGACCGCCGGGAATCTGTTCTGTTGAAGTCACAAGTACGATATTACTGGGTTGAGGCTCGTGGTTAACTAAGATATCCCTTGCTGTCTTACCAGTTACCACCGAATGCATCTTCTCCATGAGAATTTTCTTTTATATAACTTCAACTGTGGCTCAGTAGGAGCCCATTTTTGGCTCAGAAGTTTACAAGAATTGAATGGGAGCCTTGCAACAAGTTGAGCTCCAATCTCCTAAATTTTCTATTTCGAGTTTTTTTATTTTATTCTCAAATCTATTACTTTAGTTTTACTAGTTTAATTTTAACCAATGAATCAACATTTGCCTTCCGGATTTAGTATTTGGCCATGGTTTGAAAATGAGCCCATTCATCATGATTGCTATAGGCTGATACCAATATTAATACGGCTGATACCAATCTATGAATTCAGTGGTCAGAATTGTTTTGTTTTATATGGATTGGTATCAGCCGTAGTAATACTGATATCAACCTATAACAATCATGCCCTTCATACCCAAAAAGTCCGCCCAGAGGAAAAAAAAATAGCTGAATGTGTATGAAACATGTACCGTTGGCGTTGTTTTATCTCTCTTGTCATTTAACTCATCAATTTGCAAAGGAAACTCAACAAATTAATTCAATACGAATTAAAAGCCATTAGGTAGCCGATGAAAGGACTAGCTAGGCCTCCAGTCTCCCCAACTCCTAGCATAATTGCACTCATGAAGACCGCAAGCACGCGCATTTTGGAGCATGTGCCTGCACACTTTTGGACTCTGGCTTGTCTTATCAGGTCAACTTTTGTAACCAATTCATAGCATATGTGACTTCATAAATTTGTTGATTTTTTCTTCGATAATTGAGAGAATGTAAAAAAAAATATTATTATTATTGTTTTTTTTTTTTTTTGGCTAGACAGGAAGTGTAAAAATGTTTTAAGACAACCATTTACTGAAAATTTGAGAGAAAGAAAACAAAACCCAGGATTCACAAAACTGCTAATGGGGGAACATGATTTGGAGGGAGGACTGAAATCAAGTAAGAAGGGATTAAATGAACAGAAGTAAGACCTTTGTCTTTGCCTTGCTTAGATTTTATTGCAGTAAAATCCCATCAACATTTACTGTGCTTGCAATTTCCCAATGACATACCTACTAGTAGTAATCAAATCCCATCAATATTTACCACTCTCTCAGGCTCTTTCCTGTTCCATCACACCTAAATACAATATTCAACTCTTGTCCCATCAGCATTTACTACTCACTCAGTATCCATTGTAAATGTGATCGGCCGGAAAATGCTAATCAGGCAATTTCAACTTGTTTTAGACCCACCATGGGAAGAAATATTGCATGCTAGGTAGAGTCAGACCCAGGTATCATAATCCAAAACTGCTAATAGGGGGACAGGATTTGGACCCACTTCCAAACCAAGGCAAATTTTTTTTTGTCTTATATGATTTTCAGTCCCTCCCATGAAATCCTGTCCCCCCCCCACCCCATCAGCAGCGTTGTCATAATCTCCTATAACAGATTACCAGTTACTCTCCTTGGTCACATTTGAGTACAATAGCTTGAAAATGAAGGCTAATCTACTGCATCTATTCACAGACAGCCGATAATTATAAGCACAAAGCATGAACTAAATTGAATGAATGACAAAAGAAGAAGGTCCACGGAGCATTTTCCAACAGTAAAGACAGGCAACAAGAATTAGTCTAACATAGAAACTGATATTCTCTAGGATAACATGAATGAAACCAGAAAAATAGTAGGAAAACAAGGAAAAGAAAAAATCACTAACAAATAGTAACAATTTAGCATAGTTAATGAATAATGATAGTGTATTAGGCGAGCAGAAACAAAATTCAGAGATTTTGACGATATAGCTATGGAATAGGCACGCCTGAAATACCAACCACAGCCATCTTCCCGGATAAAACATCTAATTTACCATATTTCAACATAAGCAACAGAGTTATTATCATGATAAAAATGCGAAAATGCTGGATGGACACCAATGGTGGACACCAGAGGTGGACAGGCACCTCACATAACCCAGATGTGGACCCCCCTTTCTCTTCCATGTGGTGGGGTCATCAAACCAATCCAACGGTTCAATCTTACGACACCTAATGGAGTTTGCAGGTGTCCACCATTGGTGTCCAACCAGTGCTTTCGGTAAAAATGCAATGCCTATCTACTGTATGGTTGTAAGAAACCTATACAAGGTTTCCCTGTAGTATTGCCGCAAAAAATACTACAGGGAAACTGAGTTGCCGCCTAGTGCTTTATGCAGGTAATGCTTGTGTTTTCTTTCTCATTCTCCTTCTTCCTTCCTTTTCTCCCTCAAAAGAAAATCAAAGACCAATTTTCACACTTGTTACTTTCCTCCTACAACCTTTGTTAATTTTTTTTTTTTTTTTTTGTTTACATTTAGTATTTATTTGGGGATATAACAAAAGGGTCCTACTCTTTTTACCCGATTTACAAAAGGGTCATACTATTACAAACAATTTACAAAATGATCACTGCAACGTTAGTGTCAGCGTTAACTGTTCTCGGGCCCGCCACTCAGAGTTAACTCAGGCAACCAAATGTCGTTCCTGCCCCTCAATTATTCACCCAATATTGAGTTTTACAGTTTGTCCTCGGGTTAACATATATCATTATATCTCAGCCGTAAAATCTAAGAAGATAAAACAACCTAACATGAACAGCCAGGATGAAACTCCCCTTGTTTCTCCTTTAACAAAACTCGATCTGCTTTTCTTTCTCATTCACGACTGTTTCTTTTTTCTCTCTGATTTCTCTCAGGAGAAAAAATGGTGAATCACCGATGGAGTGTTCGTATGACGATGGAAAGTTAGAGATGATGGTGTTGTTATTGAAGAAAGGTGAATCGTTTTCGATTTGGATGGCTTTTCAGAAATCATAATCTCAATTTCTTAACCTAAATCCCTAATTCTTCTTCTTCTTCTCTGTAAATTTCTGTTTATTTTCGTATGAATCTGGTGATTTACGATTAGATATTGATTTGTATTTAAGAA
The DNA here is from genome assembly GCA_023529015.1 of Papaver nudicaule. NCBI lineage: Eukaryota > Viridiplantae > Streptophyta > Magnoliopsida > Ranunculales > Papaveraceae > Papaver > Papaver nudicaule. The sequence continues at coordinate 21,772 of JAJJMA010065314.1, forward strand.
TCATGTCCATCGATGAAGAACATATTACTGTTAGATTTAATTTGGGGATTTACAGAAACCCTGATTTGTATATCTATTTTGAGTCAAATACATGACAGTGATGGTTTTGAATTGTGTAAAATGGTGGTTTAGTATGATAGTTAGGGTTTTCTGTTGATATGTGAGAAAAAATTGGGTTCTTGTGTGTTTTACAATGTTAAAATGGTGGTGGTGGTGGTTAATGTCCTGCTGGTTCATGTTTAGTCGTTGGGGTTAGTTCAGGTGATGGTGGGTGTTAGTTCAGGTGATGGAGATGGTGGTGCTTCAGGTAATGGTGGTGGTTCAGGGGATGTTGGAGTTCAGGCGATGGTGCGGCAGACGGGGTTCAGATTCAGGTGAAGGGGGTTCTGGGTTCTAGGGTTTCGGGTTCTGGGTTCGGGTTTTGGGATTTTCAGGGTTCAGGGTTCAGGGTTGAGTTCAGGGTTCATGTTCAGGGTTCAGGGTAATGGTGGTGGTCAGGGTTCCGTATGGTCGAGTTATTGTATAGTTGAGTTAACTTACAGGGGTATTTGGGGAAAAAGAGACGCCCGTTTTTTGATTTTCAGTTAACTCCGATGGCTGATGACCATTCTGTAAAGGGAAAATTTGAGTATGACTATTTTGTAAAACAAAAACTGAGAGTAAGACCTTTTTGTTATTGGCCCTTAGTATTTTCGTAGTCTTTTTTGCTGATCTAGCTAACAATTTTCTTTGCCCAGATTTTATTCCAGTAATATCTTAGCTGTTGTTGGAATTTCCCAAAGAATCTAGATAGCTATCTCTTGTCCCATCCCCTTAATACTCACTGGTACAATATTCAATGCTAATAATATTGAATTCGAGGAATATCATTTTTCTAAAGGCATCCGTATCCATTGTAATGTAACCGGCAGGAAAGTGCTTATCAAAGCACTCAACATGTTTCAGATCCACCTCGGACCTAGAAATCCTGATGTCATTAGGGGCTACCTAAAGGAATTTGGGTCTACCTACCGAGTAGTTGTAATAGGAGCTACCGAATATATTTTGCACTGCTCGGTAGCATGAAAAAGTAGGCCCAAATTTTTTTTGGTAGCCCCTAATGACACAAGGCTTGAAATAGCATGGTAGACCAAGGTATCATAATTTCCTGCAAGAGATTGACCGTACTCCTTGGTCACATTTGAGTACAATACCAGGGCTTGGAAATGAAGGTTAATCTAGTGCTTTCAAAATTCCCACGAAAATGACAAACCTGCAAAAATCTCAGCCGATTTGGCTGTGATTAAACAGCCTTGGTCTTTTGGTGTAATGTGAATCCAAATCACTTACTCCAAAGTGTATGCACATACAGTTGCATCCTAATAAGTCCGTCAAGTGATGATAGTTTATGAGATTACGGCCAAGCTTGGATCCACAAGACTAAAACCCAAACTTTGCAAGTCTAATCCCAGCGACTAGCGAGCAGTGCCCCATACTTGAAAGTTTGTTGCTAAGTGACAGCACCTCAGAACCAACATTTAGGCTTTATCGGGTTTTACAAAGATGGTTCAGTCCCTGAGCTACAAATGTGGACATACAATTCTAAGTAGCAGGGCAGGTCTGCAGTGGTATCAATTTCAACCAGAAAAACAACCAAGGCACTTCTGCAGTGTTAAGAATATAACCCTTCCTAAACTAGACCTAAAACTTCTTCCACCAGAAGAAGATTTCCTGGACGAAAACTTTTTAGAGAGACCTTTCTTTTTCCATATTTTTTTTGGATTCCCAGTATTTTTTTGGACAAGAAAGGCGCTAATGATATATATCCTGGGGGAGAGAATCCCGGGATAATCCCGTGTCTCACACACACTGGTGGGCCCCCCTGCTAATCCTAATTGGTGGGGCCCACACACCTAAATCTAACAAAACACCAGCGTTAGATACTGACCCGGGATTTCTCACGAGATTTCCCACGGTCAGTATAGAATTAGGTAATTATATGGCAGATCCTAACAGTTCAGATTCGGTTGCAACTTTTATTAAACCAATGGTCTGACAGACTAAAGTTAAGAAACTGACATATCAATGATTTGTTCTACATACACCAAATTGTAAAATGCCACAGACACGCATTATCGGACTCAGATAGTCACTTATCGGACTCAGATCCTATATACACAGACCATAAGAATCAACGATAGATCCTTCGGCAACAGCTAGCTAGTTTGAAAATTGTCACCTGTGGCATATCCTAATAAAATCTCGTAATTCAGGAAAGACCAAAACGGAAACAAGTATCCAGGGAACCGTCTAATACTATGTGTCATGGCTAAAAGTTTATCCCAAGACTGCCACTCTTTCATCTCCCACTTATCAATGCGGCCACAACACTTGTGTCACCAAATAAGCAAAGGGGCGCTCCCAGTGCACATTATTGGTTAAAAACTAGTAGTGCATTTGTTCTAATGTGAAGTTAAAGTTGACATCAACCTGAGAAAAAGAAGAAAATCCCCTGTATCAAGGAAGGAATCGACATTCCAACTGAAAGTTGAACCTATTCACTAAACTTTCTTAGGAATCAGGATCATTCCCTGATTCCTTGAGAGAATTTTTACTATGTATTTCACATAAAAGACACTGAGATTACCGATGTCAAGAGTATATAAGAAATTCTTAGAATTCTACAAAGAGAATGAATAGAAATACAAAGTTTCTACTCTGGGGCTTCCTACTTGCAATTTATGTTGGCCTTTTCTAACAGCAGCTAGAGGCTAGCAGCCTACTCCACGGTCAATCTCAACCAACAAACTGTAGCAATAAGTCTCATCTGCCCCAACAGTTTCGGAACCCAAATCAGCATTAAGTTAATTCATGAAAGCTGCCTTGACACGGGAATCAAAATATATTACTGTGTACATACGGTTCAAATATTAACTGGAACCACAACCTAATGTCTTTCGTAACCAGTATATGCCTGAGATCTTCACTAATGTAAAATTTGAAGCTGATAATAATGCAGTCATATGATTAAGTTGGAACTTACTTTTTGAATGATTATGTAGGTATGATGTTCGCCCCTAAAGATGTACTTTTTTCTTTCTGTAGCAAATAAGTTTTAGATCCTAAACAAAACAGCAAAAATATACGACCTACTAAGAGAATCTATGTAAGTGTATAAGACACTGATGTATATGAGATACTAACTGTCAGAACATTAAAAATGTATAAGAAACTCACATCATCTTTGCTTTCTTCTTTCTATTCTCGATATCCTCATCTTGTTCTACAGCATTCCGGTCTTTGTGATCACTGACTTCACCAATCATGTAAGAAATCCCATCCTTTTCTGCAATCTGATAAGCACGTGTTTGCCAACGGTGCAAAGCTCTCGTTCTATGTGTCCATGGACTCCAAACTCATATGCTGATTTTCTTGCATAAAACACCTATAATTTCACAACTCTTTTGCGTACTTGTTTCCCTAGCTACATTATAACTGATTCAGGACTTGCAGGAAATTCTTTTGCGATCTCTTACTCCCCTTCCTCTTATTGTGAGTCATCATAATCTTTGGAGTCTCGCCTTTCCATTCTGCCAACATGAGCAACTGTATCAATACTATGATGAGAACACGATAGAATAGAATGGCAAGAAAGAAGGAATTTGTATAAATACGCTTCAGATAGTCACTAGTACAGTGCCTACTGTCTTAAGTATCCAACAGAATCACATTATTCAACCAAGCCTGAAACTGCTATTGAAGGAATGAATAAAGCAAACAAAATTGCATATAATAAAGTTGTAAACCTACATTAAAATTGGCTGTCTAAATGTTTGCTCCTAAGAATCTACATTTTGTGTGGGAGAAACTAAAGTTTTCGAAATTAAGCAAAACAGCTGTAGTACATTCATTTTTGGTAGTGGCATACAGAAATCTACATGTTTAAGCTCACACTGGGTTAGGAGAACATATGAAACATTATGTGACATAAGTTAATAAGTGCGGAAAGCTACCTGTGGGCTCTTCTATTTCTGGTAGCTCAACATGAGTACCCGAATTAAGCATTACAAGGCTCTCCTTACGCCTTGGATGTTCCACGCTTTATGTCATACAAATCCAGATGACACTCAACATCAGTGTCTTGTATTCTAATAAAACCACACCACTCTTCACAAATAGATCAGAGGAACCAGCTGAAAGACAGTTGCTTGGTTAAGGATGAAGAGTTTATCCCAAGGTTCAGTCACTCACTCTTCATCTCCCATACATTATTAATGCAGCCACCAATAGAACCATGTAAGCGGACCATCCAAATGAACACAATTTTTGTCACGGTCCAAAAGCTGAGTAAGGATATCTCACCGAATCAGCGTCCTTGAAACGAAAGGAGATATTACTTTGTTTGGCTAATAGTGGGTTGAAGCTAACCAACATGTAGCTCCATTAACACACATTTGACCATAACGAGTTCTCCTACACAAAGCTGCCAAGCCTTCTCCATGAATTAGATTTAAGTGTATAGACCTGAACTTCACAAAGAGTTTCGTAACCCTCAGATCCCACAAAACTTACAATTTACAACCTTAAACTCACAAATCTAGTCATCATAACCAAATGCTTGTTCACAGTAACTAAATTCATTCCCTGACTCAATTGGAACCGTCCAATACTATGTGTCATGGCTAAAAGTTTATCCCAAGACTCTGCCACTCTTTCATCTCCAAAATGGTCTGACAGACTAAAGTTAAGAAACTGACATATCGATGATTTGTTCTACATACACCAAAATGTAAAATGCCACAGACACGCATTAGATAGTCACTTATCAGACTCAGATCCTATATACAGACCATAAGAATCAACGATAGATCCTTCGTCAACAGCCAGTTTTTGTCACCTGTGGCATATCCTAATAAAATCTTGCAATTCCGGAAAGAGTAAAACGGAAACAAGTTTCATGGCTAAAAGTTTATCCCAAGATTCTGCCACTCCATAATGTTTCATCTCCGCTTATTAATGTGGCTACAACATCTGTGTTACCAAATTGTCTGCCCCAACGATTTCCGGGAACCCAAATGAGCATTAAGTTAATTCATGAAAGTTGCCTTGACACAGTAATCAAAATATATTCTCAGTGGTACATACATGATATGTAAATATTGACTGGAACCACAACCTAGTGTCTTTAGTAACCAGTTTATGCCTGAGATCCACTAATGTCAAATTTGAAACTGCTAATCCAAGAGAAGGTGGAGATAACATACTGAACCTTAATGCAGTCATATGATAAGGTTGGAAATAAAGATGTACTTTCTTCTTTATGTAGTGGACATCTATGTTTTAGATCCTAAACAAAAAAGCAAAAATATACGATCTATTAAGAGAATCTATGTAAGTGTATAAGACACTCAAGTATCCGTACACACTCTAATAGAGTTAGGCAAATATATGAGCTACTAACTGTCAGAAGATTAAAAATGTATAAGAAACTCACATCATCTTTGCTTTCTTCTTTCTGTTCTCGATATCCTCATCTTGTTCTACAGCATTGCGGTCTTTGTGATCACTGACTTCACCAATCATTTAAGAAGTCCCATGCTTTTCTGCAATCTGATAAGCACATGTTTACCAACAGTGCAAAGCTTTCTTTTTGTGTCCATAGACTCCATACTCCTATGCTGATTTTCTTGCAAACATTTGCATAAAACACCTATAATTTCACAACTCTTTTGCATACTTGTTTCCCTAGCTACACTATAACTGATTCAGGGCTTGCACGAAATCCTTTTGCGATCTCTTCCTCCCTTTCCTCTTCTTGTGAGTCATCATCATCTTCAGAGCCTCGCTTTTCCATTCAACTGTTCTTGCGCTACCTGCATGGATTGTAATTGATGAGAACTCGATAGAATAGAATTCCAAGAAAGGAGGAATTTAATTTGTATAAATAAGCTTCAGATAGTCACTAGCTACTGTCTTGAATCACATTATTCAACCAAGCCTGAAACTGCTAATTAGAGGAAAACTGGAAAGAACGTGTTCACTATCAACAGTATGAATAAAGCAAAGAAACTTGCATATGGTTTTGAACTTAAACGGTCAAATAATATCAAACAGAAGTTCTAAACCTATTTTAAAATTGCCATCCAAGATGTTGGTTCCAAAGAATCTACTAAATTTTGTTGTTTTGGAGAAAGTAAAGTTTTAGAAACTAAGCAAAACAGTTGTAGTACATGTATTTTTTGGTAATAGCATAAAGAAATCAACATGTTTAAGCGCACACTAGGTTAAGAAAATACATGAAACACTATGTGACAAAGTAGATAAAACATAAAGATACCTGTGGACTCTTCTATTTGACTATTTCTGGTAGCCCAACATAAGTCCCCGATCAAGCATTACAAAGCTCCTCGAAATTTATGGATGTTCCACACTTTATGTCATACTAATCCAGATGACAATCAACATCAGTGCCATATTCTAATAAAACCACACCACTCTTAACAAATAGAAGTGGAACCAACTGACTAGAGAACTGACAAATAGTTGCTTGGTTAATGGTGAAGAATTTAGCCCAAGATTCAGTCAACTCCTTTGTTACAGCATATTCATCACAACAGCTGGGTAAGGGCATTTCATCGAATCTGTCATCCTTGAAACAAAGTGAGATATTTTGACTTTGACAGGCTTAATATTGATGCTAACCAACGTGTAGCTCAATTAACATTATTTGAGGCCATAACAAGTTCCCCCACACAAAGCGCCCAAGGTTTATTCTCAAGCCTTCTCCATGAATTCGTAATCCTCATATCCAACAAAACTTATAATTTACAACCTTAAACTCACCAATCTAGTCATCATAACCAAATGCCTGTTCACAGTAACTAAATTCATTCCCTGACTCAATTGGTACTTCCTTAAACTCCTTCGCAGGACAGCATCACAATCAGTAGCAGGGGTCACACAAATCAAGCCATTACATGTTCCCCAAATCGAAATTTCCAAACATGCATTTCTCGGAGGATAATTTACTCAGTGTAGACAATGATGGATCATAATCTAAAGTACAGGTATCTCTACAATGTTATTTAGTGAATCTTATATACCTGGAGTGGCGATAATTCGCCAAATTGACCAATCAGATAAACAAATCAAACCCTTTTGCTGGTTACGTACATTCTTGATGTTTCTGAGTCCGCTCATAAATCAATCCATTACAAGTTCCACAAATCGAACTTCCCAATCTTGCATATCTCTAAGGGTAATTCGAGGTAGCCATCTATGTATCATATGGTAAGTGCAGGCAATCTTACTGCTGCAAATAAATGCACTTTCGAAAGCAAAAAATGATAACCCAATTTCCGAATACGACCATACCGAGTATTCAACCCTAACCTTTCTTTTTTCTTTTTCTTCTTCTTGTGATTCTGTACCAAGAACCTAGATTTGATAACGTCTTGTCTCACAGCACCTTCTTCCATATCTTGATTCTTTGATCTCGCAAACTGGATTTTGGTTTCTTTTGAAGGGGAAAATTCACCTTGGAGGCGCAAAATCAGATCTGCTTTACAAGGTCTAGGGTGTGTGGTTTTAAGTCTTTTGACTCTTTTTCCTATTGGAATGTGATAGTAGTGCAAGGTTAGGGTTATAAGGTTAAATAAGCCCCAATTTTCACTATCCTACATCACTGTTTTATGTCTGCCCTTATAAGGGCAACTCCTATCCTATGGTACTATGGACTGTAGATTATTCTGAAAATTGTTTCAAATACCGTAGATGGTTTAGGTCATGATAAATCTGAAGCCACTAAAAATTCAAAAAGTATAGAAAACAAGCCAAGTAAATGTACAATGGGAGGACGACCATGGACAGGACCAAGCTAAGTAAGTCAAGAACTGCTATTATGAAAAATGAGATGGTTGTATGCATCACATTTACAAGTTTAAGTAAAAAAAGCCCCGTGAGAAAGAGAGCAGGTAAATCGTTTCTCAGCTTTCTTGAAGCCCAAAAGAATGAATGGCAATGTCGGAAAGAAAGCTGGCACAATCAATATACGTCTACATTATCTTCTAGAATTGGCGTATTATCTTCTAGATTCATCTACATTATCTTTTTATTATTCTCCCATATAGAAGTTGCAGAGACCAATATGGTTTAATTGGCTACTGTAAGAATCCCATTCCAGAAGCAGGTGATAAGCCTATACATACAAGTACTGTGTAATTTCACGCCACTGAAGCTAAAAATTTTCAATTGTTGGAAATTATAAGCTTTGCATTTAGAATTTCAAAAAGAAAAGGAAAACAAAATATCTCAGATAGGCATTTCCTACGCATATAAAGATGTAAAACATTAGACCAATAATATCTTCATTGGATAGATTTATTCAGCTATATATTACAATTTCGTGTGAGCTTCATGCTGATGGTGTCTTCTATTATAGAGCAGTCAACAAATAATCCTCTGCAAGATCTAGATTTACAATAAGAACAACACCCTCTCCATTAGAGAGATTCAATCTGCTATTATAGATGGTGAATGCCAACCATGCATCTGCTGAATCCCGATTTCAGCAGTGGAAGATTTCCGACTAAGGAAAAAAAAGCATGAAATTAGAACCATGAGAAAAAAAATCATAATGTGATTCATTATGTAATCTCTGTAACATCTCATTGGAACAGATCTTTGAGACTTTCGGAAGGGTTTCATTTGGTTTCAGCACCGCCGGCTTCACTTGACCTTCTCTCACTTTCTAAACCATCAAATGAAATTCTAGGGCTTTGCTTATTTTTTATAGTCAACAAAATAATGTGATTTACCATAATACCCTTCTTAGTCCAGCCTTCCCTTGGGGGTGAAAACGTAATCATATTTTATTGTGACACTACGATGTCTCCGGGCCACGCAAAGACGAGGTTGCCGCATGACATTGAGAATTTTGAAATCCCATTGTAAAGATTGTTCCCAAATATCAATAGAGAATAGCTAGATCTCAGATTTACAGAGTGACCCCACATTCAAAATTCTCCCACCAAGGCACCAACTTTCTTGATGGTACTCTTTTGTCAGAGGAAACATGTATACGAAGAATGGCCGAACCGATGTGTTCACATCCATAAAGTTGTATTATCTCAATTTACCATGATCAGATGTAAGCAGAGGGATAATTAGTGTTCAACTCGGCCATAAACTTTGAGAGAAGAATACATTGCATTGCCTGAAATAAAGAGTGGTTTTTTGCTTGTGCTGGCTCCAAATGTCTGTTCTAATAGTATAATCCATGCACATAGCATCAAACTGGACCAAAAGGAGTGCAACCCTACAACCTCCCCACATCACTGTATATCAACACTTGCACTTCACAATTGGCATCTCTTTCTCTAGCTATGGTGTAATTTTCTCATGCATTTGCTACTTTTAGGCTTTTGCCAGCACTTGTTATTTGCTTTAAACATTCCATTTTCTCTTGTCACATGACATGACGTAAAGTGGTTGCTAAAACTGTAAGCAACGAATATATTCAAACCCGTCTCCTACTTCCTAATACGGAACATAAAGGTGTCTATAAATTATGGACCACTTGTTTAATGTGTCTGTATGTATCCAAAAAAATACTGATCTTCTCCATTTGTTAAGCAACAACAACTAGAAGATATGGACGAAGAAGACGAGGTATCACTGCTGATGAATAATTGGGCGATAGATGTTGATGTATTGAATAGAGGCTGGAAGGCACAATGGAACAAGCCATGCATCTACAAGTTGCCGGCACCTACTACAGGTGGTGGTAGTTTTCAGTATGCCGATACCAACAAAAAGTCGGCTGCTTACCTTCCTTCAGTGAAAGTTTGCGGGCATCCAACTAAAAACCAATTGGCAATGAGTGGAGTGGCCCTTCCATATTATATTTTAAGTTCATTATGGAGATATTAGCAATGTGGGACTATTAACCTTCACACGCCCCCTCACGTAGGCACTCTCTTTGGGGCCTCTAACACGTGGACCTATGTACGGGTAGCCGTTGGGCCTATCTCTGCGTACAGGCCTAGCTCTGATACCAAGTGAAAGTTTGCGGACATCCAACTTAAAATCAATTGGCAATGAGTGGAGTGGCCCTTCCATATTATATTTTAAGTTCATTATGGGGATATTAGCAATGTGGGACTATTATCCTTCACACCTTCAACTGTCTCCTTTGGATGAATACCCAAAAAAAAAAAAAAAAAAAACTGTCTCCTTTGGGCCGTACCATCACGACAAGGGTGACCATCTGACGAAGATGGATCCCCATAAACACCGTGTCCTCGGTCATTTCCTAAGAAGATACAACAACATCCCACTCCAGAAACTTGTCGACTCACTCACCACCACCAGCTGCAGATGGCAACAGGTGGATCCTGCTGACGGGGCCATGGATCCAAAAGCATTACCTGTGCATATTCAGAAGGAGGTATCACCTGTACTGCAACATCTCATGGATGCTTATGACTCCCTGGAGGATAAGTGGCTCCGTGATACCGATGGGTTCTTGAGGCTCATGATACTTGATGGGTGTTTCATGCTTGAAATCTTACAGTGGTCGTCGTCTGTATCTGACGATCGTAAAGCGTTATCATCTGGATCCGCAGCCTTGACCGGCTCAGTGGATGACTACAGCTATGCCGATAATGACCCTATTTTCAGTCGCCACGGCAAGTTGTATGTCATGTCTCACATAAGGAGGGACATGCTGATGCTCGAAAACCAACTCCCCATGCTTCTTCTTAAGACTTTGCTTGGTGCCGTCCTACCCTCTGAATCGAAGGTACCTTTTCGTCGTCAATTTTTAGTACCTACTGTCCTATTTGTAGAGTGTTAATCATGAAATTTGGTTATACATATGCAGGAGCGTATCGAAGAGCATTTGAACACGATTATATTGAACTTCTGTAGAGGCATTACAAAGCGAAATATGGGTCCATGTTTGCACGTATTGGACCTTTACAGGAAGAGCCTACTATCAAATAATTTGCCAAAAGATTCACCCTCCCCCGTTCAAAATAAGAACGAGAGTGAGCGTTGTGTTCGCAGTAAGGCGAAAGGTCCTGCCACTATTTTTGGTCATACCACGAGTACTGATCAAAAGAACAGTAATGCTGGTGGTAGCGAGGATATCATCAGGTCGGCAATGAATCTTCACGAGTCTGGAATCAAGTTTAAGAAAAGTAATGAAAGCTGTCAGCTGACTGACATATGGTTCAAAGGTCACGTACTGAAACTCCCACTGATGGTCATCGACGACACCACAGAATCAACGTTACTCAACCTGATGGCATTTGAGAGGTTCCACGTAGGAACAGGAAATGAGATCACATCTTATGTGTGCTTCATGGACAATATCATCGATTCGTCAGACGATGTCAAAATCCTTAGGTCCAGTGGGGTTTTGCACAACTCAATCGGGAGTAACAAGGCAGTGGCGAAGTTGTTTAACGAGATGACGAAGGACGTAACGCCCGACCCAGAAAGCAGGCTGGAGAAAATAGTGCAGAAGCAGCTGGATGAATACTGCAGGAGCCAGTGGCACGAGTGGCGTGCTAACCTCAGCCACACCTACTTCAAGAACCCATGGGCAGTTCTCTCACTATTGGCTGCAGTCCTTCTCTTGGCTCTGACCATAACTCAGACCTTCTATACCATTTATCCTTACTACAAGCCAAGGGGCAAATAGTACTTTTTGTACCCTTCCTCCCCTACATCCATATCTATTTACTGTTGTATCTTTTGTCTTGCTATTGCAATTGCTAGATTTTGAAAAGTGAGCTTAAATTCTAACCCTCGTACAACATATGCATGCCAAGATTGCTATGTAGGACTTGCTGTCCTGCCTACATTTAAACATCCCATAGGGAACAGGTGACTAACTGATCTACCTTAATGTGGTGAAAACGATACGATCTACTCATCACGGATTAATTGTGCTGTGCATAAGCAAGAGTAACAATCGTATAATAGGAATGACCAGTTTAACAAACTACAATTTCACTTTCTTTCAATTTTGTTTATGTTAATATTTTACCCACTTGATCAGACACCAGGTGTCCGATTTAAGTTGCAAGTCTAGGCAGTGCAGCATTTGGGTGTTCGATTTCAGAAGAAATTTGAAAGAAGACAAGGTGCAGCATTTTGCTCGACTGCTTTAGCAAATTAGTACAGTGAAAAATTCTAATAGAAGACGAGGTGCAGAATTTTGATAGTTATTTGGCAGTCCACCAGTTTTGGTCCTAATTAAGTTAGCAACGGGCTTATGCAACATATACTATACATTTAAAAGAGCTCATCCAAAAGTACCGAAGCAAATAACTAACTGGAACTCCAGTATGACATGTCACTATACCAATTGCAAAATAAGTGCACAAGTAAGACTCACATTTTCTTGCTTTTCTTCTTTTCAGGGAGATCTTCGCCATCACCATCATCTACGTCTTCAGAGTCACCGTCATTGTCATAGCTGTTTTCTTCTGCGCTGGAGTCATAGTAGTCATCATCGTTTGGGACTAAAGGCTTGTCGTCGTTGTTGTTGTTGGCTTTGTTGTTGTAGTTCTTGTTGTAGTAGTAGTTGTTCTTGTTGTTGCATTTGTTGTAGCAATAACTGGAAGTTCAGTAATCATTAACTAGAAATTGATTACTTACTTGAGCTGGCGGTGCTGCTCCTCGAAGTGGCAGTCTCATAGCTAACGGCATTGTTCCTTGTGAATGAGCACCAATTTGA